>JAVIWB010001127.1:0-196925 GCA_031893035.1 Dermolepida albohirtum | reverse complement strand
ACTGAATAATTCGTAAACGTTGTTCTTGCGTATATCTCTCCATGATGAAAAACAAATGACAGATCATGACATATTACTAATTGCCGAAATGTCACTTCAAAATCATATCATCCCTATTGGAAAACCTTATATAATCTCGATTCAAATTTTAAGTAAATTTATTTTATAAATGTTATTCATTTATTTCTAATTATTCCATTGTCATTTTTGTTACGAACACAAACATAAAATGCAATTAATTAAAAAAGAGGAAGTGAAATATTATATTATTGCATTCTCTTTTAATTCTAAAGACTATAACTATAAGAGCGGCGGACAACATAATGTTAACCGTTGAAACGTTTTTCACTTAAAATATTTTTATTTTGTGTCATACTATATACATATGTATGTACATACTTGAATGAATATTATTCAACTGTATACAATTCCTCGTGACGCAAACGTTGTTTCACCATGTTTGAACTAACACGTGCCTAAATTTCAAAATTTCGTATGCAGTGGAATAGCATGAGACACGTTAACATGTTTATGAACATAAACATTATGAAAATAACGAGTGATACGTGGTTTGGTTTTAAGTCTTTTCAATTCTCCTTTTTAAAGGAAACTGTCATCTAGAGTCCATGATCTTATATGAAGTCTTCGTAAAAGTGTTAATTTCTCTTGTATGTACCTACAAGATTATTTAAATGCAAAGGAGATGAACACTGTGTTGTCCGCAGCTGTATTAAAAAGTAATACGGTCAGAATACACTTTTTAGCAACATATAAGGATACATAGCAGGGAGGATGTGGAATTGAACATGGTTATGCCAATAAGAAATATTATCAGCTCAAACACAATCATCCCTAAAGTTAGGCTTACACCAACTGTCAATCTGCAACCGACATATTTTAAAAATTATTGCTTAAATCAATAGCAACACATGATGCATATAAATGAAATAATTTTTATGACATAATATTCTCTCCAAATTGCTTTTTTTAAGAGATAAATTGAACAGATCCAATTGGATTATATTATTATATAATATTTAAAACAATTTAATTATTATTATTACTTATTTATGTTATTGAGGTAACTGATAGTCACAGCCCAAAAAAGTAGGTTAACAAATACTTATTTGATCTGTACTAAATTATTCGCAAAATTAAGCAATCAATATTGTGCAAGTCCTTTGATATGTACTTTAGAAAGGCAGTAATCTGTAATGAAATATGCAATTACAACTTTATCCTTCTTTATTGCTGTAATATATTTGAAGATTATATAAATTATATTGGAATTAGATTAGAATATAAATATATTTCAGTGATTTTATTTATTCCCTTTTTAAACTGCAATATTAACATTTACCAGTTCAAAATAGTAACTGTATTTATCTTTAAACAACTGTGATTAACATTTGGGAAGTTATGGATGAACTGTTTATGATGCTTTGTTAAATTTTTGCGTATTGCCTACTCAATTCTATTCTAAATATATATTAACTTAAAATTTGATCTAAATTGCTAAAAGAAAACGAAATTATATTTAATAAGAACGCGGGTAATTAATTGTGTAAAAATAGGGAATACCACAAACAAATGTGAGGTTAAATTTACAATCAATTTCAATTTTTTTTTAATAAGTTTCACTTGATATAAATAAATATAGTTTTAAGATATTATATGACACTATTCTTCAGTAAACAAAACCAATATAAATATAATATTTAAACTAGGACAATACTATCGTGCTCATGTTATAATATTCTTTTATTTCTGCACTGAATTTGGAAATGTTACAAAATAAGGAAAATTTAAAATTAATCTAAAATCAACATGATTCCTGTTATTCTTACTGAAGTAATTAAAAAACTTGTCAATTTGATTGTATAATTCAATTAATAGTTTAGAATAGTAATTACTTGATTAAATATGAAGCCTGTTATCTTTTTTTATGAAGAAACCTATTTACTTTAGTTTCTAGAACACACCCAAAAAAAGATAGCTTTATTATAGGATTAAAAAGTGATTCACACACATAGATATACATGTATGAATATACAAACAACATGGTATTTATATTTAATGCTTCATTACTATTATAAAATAATATCTGGTAAATATATAATAATCACAGATTTATACAAAGACAATAACAAAATATTACGTATCATAATAGAGTAAATAGTATGTAAAGTAAGCCTCAAGGATTATTTTTCTTTGACACTAAACAATTATAAAACTATAGCTAACAATTAACTTACTGGTTCTTTTGTGATACTTGTGATTCTAGACTGAATTCTTCCATTAAACAAAGCTTTGTGTTCTCCTGAATACTCCATACTAAATTTGTACAAATTACTAGGTGAGCTATTAAAGTAAGAAACTTTGCTGGTATGAGACTACTGTTATACATACTGCAATAAAAAAAAGTAAATTATACACAACAAATGTATTGATCTAAATATATATCACCTGTAACTTAAGCATTTTGTCAACAGAAACACGAGTGTTTAAAAATATGAGTAAATATGTTGCATAAATCTATTTTAAAGAACTAAAAACTTTTTGATTGCTAGATTTTCTAAAAAATCTGAAAGTACATGTTACTAGAACGAAATTAATTAACAAAATGAAATATCGGATGTAACTTTAAGAATGTGTAATTTGTAACTACCACTAGTGGTGTGCAGTCAATAAATACTGTAAATTATATATATGGAAGCTCTACACTTTTATATTTTGGCTTTAGGAATGTCGATGTGTGTCGACGAATACTTCAAATGTACATCGAATTTTCAAAGTAAAACATATAGGGTTTTATAAAATTGTGCTGCATTTTCATCTTAAGTATTATTTTAAGAATAACCAATACAATTAAAAAAAGTAAATATGTTTTATAAATGTATCCGTTAAAATACATAACATATTTTGTTTCCGAACTTGTATTGCGTATAATGATAGTGTATTTCAATTTCGTAATTTCACATTTTGCAAAGTCGCAAAATGTGAACGTAGTACATACGTTGAACGTAAATTAACTCAAAATATGTGCAGTGAAAGCTAAAGTACGCGTTTTTAGAATTTAAATCCCAATAAACTTTTATGTACTTGGAAATGCGTCTTTAATGTGGTAAATTTCCAGGTATATTTTTCCAAAATAGGATAATAATTTTTTACGACTAACTCGCAAGTGTTGCTTTTATTGATTCTTGGATTTGCATTTTTTGTTGCTATTGACAAAACAATTTACGACCGCTAATGAGAGTTAAAATTGCAAGAATTTTTCCAAGAAAAATTTCATCGAAAGTACCGTGAGCGCTTTTGAAGGGTGCCGCTATTGAAACGTGTTTTTCCAAATCATTAGTTTTAGAATTTGAAAAGTGGCCGTTATTAGAGCTGACCTCTTTTTAAGTAGAGGGTTTACTGTAATAATAAAATGGTCCTTTGAAGTTTTATTAACTCTTCGTGTCTTCTTATTTGGACAAATTCTATTTGCTTATATTTATCGTAAATCTAGTTACTTACCTATCAGCTAATTAATTGCATGTATTTAGTAAGCCATGGACGTTTCCATGTACTTCAATATGTTGTCGTCGCTCGGTTAATTAATTAACTGAAAATGAAAGTGCTCAGAAGTACTAGAGATACTCCTTCGAAAGAGTCTACCGATGAAATATCTTACAAACAGAATGAGAAGGATTTCTGGAAGAAAATATTTTATTTACCTTCCGAACCGGTCTGGTATGTGATGATCACTTTTATGAATTATGTGAGCGTACTCTATCATCTTTACACTTGCGTAAGTGGTGTATGCGTGACCCCCACCTTCATTATTTATACAGGTAATAATGCTACAAGTAATATCTGTTATTAATACCAAAGCGAGACTCGCGCATTCGCTAAAACAGTTTAATTTTGACAGCGTTGAATTTGTCATTTTTACTGCCAGCTGTAATGTCATATGCTAAACAATATATGACATTACACAAATTTCCTTGGATTCAATAAATTTCCATTTCGAATAGGTCGATAAACATAAACAATTCATCATTTTTTCCAGATATTTTTATTGTATTGGACGGATTGTATTTAGTCGACATTGCATTAAGTATAATTGGAAAATTCATTCCGAATATGAAGAGGTCAGAAATGGATCCGTCCGTTAGGCCGTTGTCGATCTTGATTTTAGAAATATTGTCTCTCTTCCCATTGGAAAAGTTCGTCAATTCGAAGAACGACGTAGACTTGTACTGTTTGCTCCGGATAAATCGATCCCTAAGAGCAATTAAAATAGTTTATTTGAATATTCGAATTTTCAACTTCATCTACACAAAACTGTTCGTCCACCTTGTGTACATGTGCGCGGCGATTTTGTTCGCGGTAATGATAAACTTTACGGTATACTGCAGTATCGAATGCTTATACAAAAAGTGCACTTACCACCCTTGCTCGAGAATATTCCTAATGACCACTATCATGACGAAACTGACGAACACGGGGAACAATTACTTTGACGTGGATATTCCTTGGGAACTGACGACGACTATTTCTTCAATTTTCATATTTATTTTCATACTGAACATCGGACAGGGGACGATGACTATATTCTTCATTAACGACATAGCGCATAAGGTCGCGTATGAGCAACGATTCAATATCATTCGCCTTAGACATAAAATGTTTAAGAGCGCAGCGTATTTGCAACAGAGCTCCGAAGAAGTCTTCAAAACGATCTGGAAAAACTGTCAAGGCTACGACGATAGCACCGACTTTTTAAATGTCTTGTCACCGGCTCTGCATAACGAGATTTTAATAGACGTGAGTTGGCCTGCCTTTCAGCACTCCAAGATCTTCAGAAACCTAGATCTGCCCTATCTCAGGTACATCTCTAAGTACATGAAACAGCAGTATTATCTTCCGGGAGAATTTCTGATACGCAAGAACGATTGGAAAAATAAAATGATTTATGTGGTGTCCGGTGTTATACAGTTGCTGTCGGAAGAAGATGGAGAATCTCCTATAGTGTCCCTGACCAGCGGAACATGTATCGGAGAGTCGTCTCTAATCGTTAATTATAGGTCAATCAATAGTGTTCGTTGCCAAACATTTTGCGAAATACACGTGCTTGAAAAGAAAGACTTCTTAAGAACTTTCCAAAGATTTCCCAAAAAGTACAAGACGGTAAAGAAAATGATCGAGGAACGGTACGGCTATGCGAAAACAACGAGCTCACTCGCAAACACTGTCAAAATGAATTTGGTCCAACGACAAACCGATATATACACCATCTTTTGGATAAAGAACACCTTGCACAGGTTGATGTCTAGAGATGCGGAGTCCACCTATCGCCACGAATTCCAAAACATTTACCTTCTGAATGAAGTGAATATAGAAAAAATTAACAAACTTCTGTTTACGGCGATATATCTCGACTTGTTGGTGATTACCGAAAGAATTCAGTCTGACATCGATACTATTTTCGTCAGAACCAGATTTCCGTGTTTGCTTCAACCGTTTTCAATTCTGATTATACTTTGGGAAGTGCTGGTGGTCTGCATTGCCATATTTTTGTCGTTCACCATACCTATTTTCGCCTTTGTCAAGACGCAGATATCTTCTTGGTACCTTCCAATGCTCTACATAGGCACCTTCATATACTGTTGCGATATATATGTTCAACTTTCTACCAGCCTAAAAACTAGGCAAGGAGTATACACGAAGTTTAAACAAATAGCCATGGCTCGAATGCAGAGCATGGGATTCTGGGTGGATTTGATGTCGTGTATTCCGTTAGAAGTATTCTCGTGCGTGATCCTGGAGACAATTACGCCCCAGAACAGAGCCAGGATTCAATTGAACAGAACTCTGAAATTGTGGCGCGTTGCTAGACTCTTCAAATTGTGGGAGGAACAATTCAATGTTAACATCGTGCTCATTCGCTTGGTGAAGTTTACGTGCCTGATGTTCTATCTCTCTTTCATGTTGTTCTCTACTTTGTACAATATGAAAATACATCCTGAGATGAGCATTTTACTTTTCGTGACCACGCAAATAGTAACCAGAGTGGGCATGGTAGGAGCGGCGGAGTACGACTCCAATAACTACATCTTCATGGTTGCATACGTCACCACAACTCTGTGCGGTTTGATGTTTTACGCGAGCATTGCCTCGGCATGCATACTGAACAATCTGAATTTGTTGAGAATACAACAGGTTAGTTATGACTTACTGATGAAAATCAAAGCCAAAAAATTGTATTCGAGATATAACAGACGAATTATAGATTATCTGAGTACCCAGTGGGAAGACAACAGGTGTTACCATTTTCAGAGCAAAATGTTCTCCGTCATTTACATCTCGAAATTGATATATAACGAGACTATCGATGCGGTGATAGGGGATTCGGTGCGATCTTTAGAATTCTTCAGAATGTTCGATAACGATTTCATTTTGGACTTGTGCGGAAAACTCCTTTTGATGTCGTTTCCACCCAACGAAATCATTATACACACCGGCAACATATTAACGGAGATATTCATCACGCACGTAGGATGTTGCGAACTCATTCACCACGGTAAAGTGGTGAAAGTGATCGACACTCCCATGGACATAAATATGTTGGAAGTTCTGCTCGGTGTACCCAATTACAACACGTGCGTGTCTAAAACTCACTGCAGGGTGTTCAGATTGGAATACAAGGATTTCATACAGATACTTATTAAGTATCCGGAACAACTAAACAAATTTAATGAAATAATTTCCTCCTGCGCCGATCTGAAAGAGAGACTGTTAGAGGTGCTGCAACGTGAACAGCAGACCGACACTGTCAGTCAAGTGAAAAAGAATCAGCGCAGTTTTCATCATTTCGGATACAATCTGAGACCGGATTCCTTCGAGGAATACGACTATTTCATACCTTACGACAGATTGTTTCCATTCGCCTGGATAAGATTCTTTTTGCAGCGGACAACTGTACTGCCTAATGGAAGGTTTATATTTGCTTGGGAGATTTCGCGTTCCATACTTTCCATTATGTCAGTATTGGTGTACTTTACAGTGCCGATCGCCGTGGACCGATATTACGCGCTCTTGGACGTCTTAGACACAACCGCTCTAATAGATCTGTACGTTAGATTGCACATTTGCTACTATGACGAAAATGGCCTGCTCATAACGCACCCTCTGCGAACGGCCATGCACTATTTACGAAATGGATTCCTAATAGATTTAATTAGTGTTTTGCCGTTGCGTCATTTCGGCAGCATAGACGATCCCATATCCTACTACCTCTTGAACGCGAATAGATTGCTACAGTTGCACAGGTACCTCCATTTCATGTACTATTTGCAAACGAACATGATCAAACCGACCAGCAAGTATTTCGTACTGTCTTACGTGCCGATCGTTCTCGCGTTGGCCAATCTATCCGGAAGCTGTCTTGTCTTTCAGGAATGCACTTTCGACTTGGAGAAGAGTGCCCTGCTAGTGTCGGCAGATTTGGACGGATTCGCCTGCGAAAATGACTCTATACTCTTACTCTCCAACATCGAGAAGCCTATTACTAAATGGCGTGCGCATTTTTACGGTCTTTACATATCGACTTCTGTTATAACGACGGCGGGTTTTCAAGGTTATGTAATCAAATCGAAATTGGCTTTCTATGTTTTAGGCGGTCTCAGTATATTCGGTTCCTACTTGATCATACTCATATGTGGATACATTCACACGTTTTACACATTCCGACCGGCCTTCCTGCTGGAGACTCAGTACCTAATAAGACATTTGAAGAGATATTTGCAAGTGCTCAACGTAAGCCAAGAACTGAGGACGACCGTAATAAAGAGTTACGAATTGAAGTGGAGAAAGATGAAAGGCCAGAGTATTTACATTTTGATGAATCCGTTCAGCACCGCTATGCGAGGCGAAGTTCTGTTCGACTATTACGGCAACGGCATGTATCAGAAGTCCCCGTTCAAATTTAAAGCAAGGGCGTTTTATAGGAATCTGCTGTTGTATATGAAACACGACATTATATTGAAAGGAGGGTATCTGAGCACGATCAACGACATCGAAAAGAAGACTATCGTTCTGCTGAAAGGCGTAGCTGATATCTTATTGCCGGACGGGACAAAACTGACGACGATACATCCCGGCTCCATGTACGGCAACTTGGAAGCCGTGTCCTACGTTCGAGTTCGCTATAGTATAATCGCGATGTCTCACGTGCAAGTTCTAACGATCGACGGTCCGAAGTTCCAGCGCATTTTGAAAAACTTCCACAAGATCGACGAAGAATTTCGCCAACTTAGAAAGACGTATCTGACGTACATTCCTTCGCTATCGGAGGACGTCGAATTCGCGCACGCCCAGTCTTCTAACAACAAGGACATCGCTAACGCTTATTATCTGAGAGCGTTCGATCCGAACGGCAGGGCGATATTCATCTGGAGATGTCTCACGTTGATATATTCGTGCTACATTGGCATTCTAGTAGACTTTTACCAGATCGGAGTGTTGGAATTTTCGCCACCGGTAATAGCCTTTCAGTTCACCTGCGACATCTTGTTCTTAATACACTTCATATTGAAGGACAGAGTGGCTTACGAGGACGAATCCGGTAACATAATAACCGACATAAAAAAGATTCAGAAGCACAATCGCAGAAACAAGTTGAAATTATGGATCACTTTAATCAGTCTTATTCCGGCCGATGTGGTAGTGTACGTTATGCCCCTCCACGAGCATACGCGGAATAACTATTTCGGAATATTCAGACTTAATCGATCGGGCAGGCTCTATTATATTTTTGATTATTTTTTGACCAAAAAGAAGGCCCTGAACGTTAATGTCTTTTACATCAGAATGCAGTACATCGTTTTCTGGACTTCTTTATATCTCATAATGATGTCTTCTGTACTCGCGTTAACGTCTTGCTATGCCGAAGTAAATATACATCCGCGCGTGAGTAGCTGCATGCAAATTGAAAATATATCGTCAACGGATAAATTTAAACACTTCACAATGTTTCTGTACATAGTTGCAGATTGCTTTACCTTAACGGCCCAACATAATTATTATCCGCAGTCCACAATGCACATCCTAATATTTACGACGCTCTTGCTGATAGGACAAGCTCTGAACATCATATGCATCTGCGAGATATTCTCCATGTTGTACGATGTAAATCTGAAGAAATCTAAATTTCGAAGTACCGTCGAACGAATAATTTACTTTTTACAAACCGAGAACGTTTCCGCTTCGTTACTGCAAAGAGTTAAAACGTACGTTCAATTAATATGGTTACATCAAGATGCAGAAGACTATTCGGACTTAATGACGGAGGCCCCTTTATATTTGCGAGACGCGGTACTGAACAACGCTTTCAATCATATCTTCGTTACGCATCCAATTTTTGAGCATTGCCATCCGGATCTGTTAAGGCAGATCATCCACAACCTGCGGATTCGAATTTACTTTCCGGGAGACTTCATACAGTTCAGAGGTTCCATCGATGAATCCATGTATTTTGTTTTGAAGGGTGAAGTGGGAGTTCTATACGACGAATATCGACACAAAGACGATTACATACGGACGATAACTAGTGGTCAAGGTTTCGGGATTTTGCAGGGTCTATACCACAGGAAACCTCACATTTATTCGTACAGGACTATGGAACGTTCGTATGTTTTACGTTTAGATCTGAGTCAATGGGAGCATCTATTGTCATTCTTTCCTGCAAGCAAGGAAAGTATTTATGCGGCCGCTAAAGTCTATACTGAACTTTGAAGCTTTGTTACAGATTTCACATGTAATTTTCTTATGTATTTAAATGAATAAATAAATAAATAAATGAAATGTATATTGGGCAACATAGTACGAGTACAAGAAATCGAACACAAATACATGGGGCATAAATAGAAAAAATCAAAAATGCAATAAACAAAATTAGTTAATTCTATTCTCTAGTAACTATTAAATACATTACGGGAATAAAATTTTATACAGTGCGTCTCGGATTTCCGGCAAAGATCAAATTTAGAATACCTCATTTCAATCATTGAATTCCGTTCTTTTCAATCGACTTATAAAATATATCTCAGATTTTCAATTTCACCTTACCGATACTCTGTACAACCCAACGAGAATCGAAAGCAGCGAGGAAAATCTTATTTAGGGTGAGTAAATAAACATAACCATGTGTCTTTTATTAGAAGTATTAAGTTATGGCCCAGTTAGAAATATGAACCAAAATCCAGAAAAAATAACTATAATCGCTTGCATGGAAAACGAGTACAACTTTTATAGTATAATTTTTGTTTTTCTCATAGATTAAACTTTTAAAGAACGTGACGGATAGATATTTTTATTAGAAAAATACGTGTTGTATGTGTCATATGGAGTCACTTGACAATAAATAGACGGTATCTGGTATTATTTTTTTATTAACAAAATGAAAAATGTTGGGTAATAAATAACTTTAATATTTGTTTCCTTTGCGTCTTTTTACTTCTTCTAGTCGTCTAGGTAGCGACTGAATTAAATTCTGTATAAATAGATGATCGTTGCTAATATCTTCCCATTTATTTTCTATCGCTCGTCTTCTTTATCTATTCTTATGGTGTGTGCAGTGTGTATGGGACAATTATCATGTTGATAAATAAAATTTTGTTCAGGATATAACTGGTGTACAAATGGTAACGTGACATTTTCTAATATGACTTGATAAATTTCACTGTTCAGTCGTTGATCAATATTTCACTAGACGCCAGCTCCGCATACACTTACACAGACTCAAACGTTTGTATATAATCGCCCCACATGTTGTAAGCCACTTGGTATTGCTCTTCAAATCTAGTATTTCGAAGCCTCATACACGAATATCGCCATGGTTTGACAACTGAAAAGTCTCTTCAATGATCTAAAATTTTTATGCTCCATTGATAGAAATCTTTTTTTAGTAGCGAAATAATTTCCCATTTCTGACTCCATAATTCTTTACGAACAGTTGGAAAATTACTTTCAACTGTAGCTTTTCTTGAATAATGGAACGGCTTTTCTCTTAAACAATTAATAAGTGCATTCGAGAGTCATCGTTAGCATTTGATACTCTTCTTCCGCCTGATCCTCTACTTCCCGATGTAGTTTCTTCCTGTTCCCAAAATTTCTTAAAACTCATTACGGTGCACTAAGTAACATTAAAAATATTGTGAAACTGGTTGTATGGACCAACTATCTTCTAATTTAATTAAAACTTTTGCTTTTTCAGGATCTATTAAGTGCATATTCGTGTGTGACGTTTACAATGACAGTTAAGAATGTAAAATGTCAATAGAAAACGCTATTTACATTGAAACATTTTAAGTGTACTCGTTTTCCCTGAGTGTAGATTCGTTATGGAATAGCAAATATGCGTGTGTAAATACTGAATTTGAATTAGTAAACGATTAAAAAATACATAGGTAGCTACTTACAAGAATCAAATCTTCCACAGCCATTCTAAAATGAAAATATAATAAGTTGATAAAATAATTGAATGTAAAACGATACACGTTCGAAAAGGTTGAATTATGGGAATTCGGATTATGTCAAGTTATGTGTATGGTAGCTAGCAACAATACGTAGCGTCGTGGTTGTCAAGCAGATTACGAAATGAATTTATTCTAAAAACGACGGCATTTCTAATAAATGCCGTCGCAGATGTTCCAGCAAAACAAGAATCTTAATTATTGTCCTATCCTCGTCAATATGAATTTTTCGATGCGCGATCTATTATCACCAGTTTTGCTAACCGCACACAGTTTATCAGTTAAGTTATAGATGAACGCCTTTAAATATATGTATTTTACACAAATTTGAGCTTTTAATTCTATTAGCCACTGACTACTTTTCACAAAATCAGATGCATATGGTTCTTCTATGTCTCTAGTAGTACTTATTTCTTCCTATTTAAGTAATCTTGATACGGTTTACTTCACCACACATTACTCCAACTTCAGGCGTTTCTCAAGGCTCTAATTTAGGATCCTTACTTTTTGATATCTTCATTAAGGATCTTTTAATTTCGCTTGATTGTTGCGTTTTAACATACAGTGAATGACTAAAGTCTACATGCAACTACATTTTTATTTAGTTTTTTAAAAAATCTGCAATAAATAGAAATACCAATAGTCCAATTTCCTTTTATTTTCCCTTTTATACGTAAAAATTATATTATTTCATTCGCTTTATAATGTAAAAACTTGCAAATTGTTAAAAAAAAATCTATGACAAAAGTCTACATGCAGCTTACACAAACAATGGAAGCAGTGAAAAAGTAAAAGTACCGCTATTCATTCTTTTTAGTTTACATATGAGTTGTACTTCTTTCGAATCACATTTTAGTTTTAATTTTGGTTGAACATAGAAAAAAATGGGATCGGGAAAAGAAATTTCGTTTGACCTCAGAAAATTAGTCTTAAAATACAGACAGGAAAATAAATCTTATGGAGAAATCGCCAAATTATTAAATTTAAATCAAGCCACAGTACAAACAATTGTTCAGAACTAGAACAATACTGGTTATTTTAAGAGCAAAGCGCGATCAGGCCGCCCAAAGAAGCTTTCTAGAAGGGATATTAGTTTAATTTTAAGGGAAGTCAGTAAAAATCCCAGAGTTAGTGTACCTAAATTATCCGAACACATTGCTCACGTCTCCAATAAGAGCGTTCACCCAAGAACTGTCAAAAGAGCACTTAATGACAATGGGTTTTTTAGCAGAACATCGCGTAAAAAGCCACTGATATCAGAAAAAAACCGCCGCCTCCGCTTGGAATTCGCACGTGCCCATATTAATAAAGACATGGATTTCTGGTCCAAAATTTTATTTACGGACGAATCCAAGTTCAATATTTTTGGAAGTGATGGTCGCGCTAAAATATAGAGGGGAAAAAAATGCTGCTTTGCAGTTTAAAAATTTGATACCAACTGTTAAGCATGGCGGGGGTAACGTTATGGTTTGGGGAGCTACTGCTGCATCTGGCGCTGGAAGGATGGCATTTATTCAAGGTATTATGGACCGATTTCAGTACAAAACCATACTAGAAGAAAATTTGAAGCCATCTGTGGAATGCTTAGGGCTTGGGGATGGTTGGTCCAGCAAGATAATGACCCTAAGCATACTGCTTTGGTTGTTAAGGAATGGCTTCTTTATTATGCGCCCAGGCAACTCAACACACCTCCCCAAAGCCCGGATTTAAATCCAATAGAGCATGTTTGGGAGCTTTTGGCGCGCAAAATTCGACAGAGCCGTATTAGTGATGCCAAATCATTAAAGCAAGCACTGACAGACGCGTGGAGCAAACTGACCCAGGAGGAGATGACTAGTTTGGTTTCATGAATGCCACGGCGTCTGCAAGCTGTGATAGACAATAATGGGGGGCCAACCAAATATTAAAAATTGCTTAAATACTCATTGTATTTAAATGTTATTAGTTATATAATATTAATACTGAACTGTATGTAAACTTTTGTCCTACAATTTTTTTTGTTTTGGGATTTTTTTTTGTTTTTGAAGAAGTGAATTAATTTATGTTTTATATTTTATGAATAAATATAATTCCTAAAAAAAACTGTTTCATTAGTTTCTTTAATAAATGCATATCGACTGGGAAACATGACAATATGACGCTGCATGTAGACTTTAGTCATTCACTGTATGCCGATTATTTCAAAATTTTTACAAAAATCTCCCACAATTAGAAATAATACAGAAAGAATCAGATGTCATTAATCGTCGATAAATGTGCCATTGTCACATATCTTGAAATTTCGAATCCCGTTTACTTACAGCGTAAATCAGCCCTATATTCCTGATGTAATGTTAATTAACGATTTAGGCACTTCGTTTGTCATGTTTATGCTTCGTGTCTTTACCCTAAAATGCATTGATTTGAGCATTTATAATAGTTTGTCATGTTTATGTTACGTGTTGCGCTACTGTCTTTGAGCTTTTTGATACACACTTGTAGACAATTTAATAACATCACCCTAAAATGCCTACGTTCAGAATAAGTTAGAATATGGTGCTGTTATTATATACATATATATATATATGATAATAGTATTATTTATACCAACATATTGGAAAGGAAATTGTAGACACACACAAGCAGCAGAATTGCAGCATTAATGTTAATATTGTAATTCTATACCAACTCTGTATTTTCGTCAACAATCAGACATCAAAGAAAAGGGCAAGCTGAAAAATAGTTTCGAGCAATGCAACGTGTGTGTCTAAAAAGAAGAAAAAAGCGACGCATCAATTTATATGAATTTATTGTTACAATTGCAATATATGCGAAAACATCAGAATAAAAAATCACATCTTTTGCGGCAACACATACAACACATAACAACGATTTCTTCGGTACCAATAAATAGCTGGGACTGTGCGAAGAGAAAATATTCAATTTTCCTGCAATAATTGTCATCGACGATTTTACAGTATTCAATTTGATCGTTAATCTATTTTTTTTTTGTTTTCGATAAGATATACATATTTGTACGTTAAAGGAGAACTTCGTGATAAGCTCTTAAATTATTTTTGCGTATACTTAAGAGATTACAACGTGTATGATACTGATGATGTTCAGATATTTTCGTGTAGCAGCTGTTTTTTCTGATAATAATTCTAATCTTGGAATTTATAAATAAAATTAGTCGATTAATGAGTATAACTATTTTTACAATTCGTTGTGTGTAGGCAAATAAAATGTTTGTTTTTAACGCTATTTTCTCAAATCAAATCGAATCTCCTAATATTATTTAAAAGCAGAAAATCGGGCACAATAATAATACTAAAAACTAGTACGATTTTAGGAATAATTAAATTTATTTTAAAATATACAGCGCTGCCATTCATCCATACCTTTTTTACTATTTCCATATTGATCCCTTCTAATTTTCTAGACCAGCCCTTCTCAACCTTCGGATCGCGACGATATTTTTATAGGTCGTGAAATAATGAATATCATATTTGTACGAATATTAGAATGGACGCAATCGCTAACCTTTTATTAGAATGGACGCAATCGCTAACCTTTTATTATAATTAGCTTCATTTCGCAATGTCTACAAGCAAATTTTTTGAATCGCTTTGTACAAAGGGTGGGAAACTCTGTTCTAAACGCTTCATTTAAAAAATACCCTTTAAAATGTCATGGCGGACATGTTTTACAAAATGAGTAGTATAGGAAATGCAAGAATGCGACCAGTTAGGTGATTGCGTAACTATTCGTTTAAATTCAAAGAAATTCTAATATTACTTTCTGAATCAGATGTAATAGAAGTCAAAATTGAATGGACGACGAATCAGGTACAGTAAAGCCGTGATTTCGCGTGCAAATAATAAGAAGTAATAGTTCAAAAACGCTTTTAAAGACAAAAAATCTCAGAAAGTTTTTCCAAATGTGAATTCTTATAATTGACCATTTTCAGAAGTCAAAAGGAAATGCCAATCTTAACATTTAAAGACGACAATTACGCTAGACTGAAGAGGAAAGACATCCAATCTGAAATCCAATTCATGTTCGGCTCCCACAAGGCTCTTTGTTCGGATTATTAATTTTTATATTTCGCCCGAACAGATTCCAACGGATCTATTAAGAGTGTACCTTGTACCTGGGTATACAAGACATTCCATTTCTGGATGGTGTGAAATTATTTTAGTGTCCAACTGGGTCGTAAATCTGTTCTACTTGTCACAACCACGGAAGCAAGAGTGTACATTTTTCAAAGAGAGTGAGACTGATATTTGGACTAGACTCATGGGATTAAGACGGACTAGATGATATCAAAGGTACCGATGTACCATAATAATAAATATATTATTCACCTTGCGCAGTTCGTTTATGAATGTAAACTTATGAAAGTCCACGATTTAAAAATGTCCCATGCGAATTCATTCTATTTGATATTAAAATCCGAAATATTGTCAACTAGAAACCGTAGTATTTCGAAAATATCTAAGAGAACAACTTTCACCAAGGTTTCGGAATCTCTAAACCAGTATTCTACCGAGCGTTTTGCAGTTTATTGCTTTACATTTTACCCTGCACAATTCAGATTCCGCCCGTGCTTTCGGTGCAAGTAATCTGCAGCTAAAATGGTGTCCGAATACTTCCTACAAACATTCAATGAATCTGTCCTGAATGCATCATTAATACCACACTTACGAATAATCTCTTACATATTTTTTTAAGTTAGAAAATCTTAAAAATCGAGTCTTTACGACACAGTTGAGCTATACATCTTGAAATTTCATAAATAAAATATCGGAATGCGCTTTTTTTTCATTCATATATAATACATATAAGTACACTTTAGCTGTATCAAATTTACCTTTCTTTGTATTCTATAAAACTATTTCTTCTGTTATTATCTTCATTTTTTTATATAATTCTTCATTATACATAATATATGGCTTTCAACATGCTACAATTATACAATATTAATTTAGTTTAAACCTGTTTTCTTCTTATTACATATTTACGTACCGCACTAAAATTAAATAAAATCACTAGGGTTCGTTAAAATTGAGAGCGACATCACGAACCATTTGCTTGCGCACGTTATATCATATTAACAAACATAACGTGCACCACTCGTACAATTTTGATTGACATTTTTGAGTTTTTCATTTTAAATATGCCTCGTAAACAGGGCAATTACAGAACTAACTTGCAGTAAGATATAAAATTTGAATTAATGTTTTAATGTACACAGATTCTTGTATTGAATTGCAAATTCATTTACCAGAGTACTGTATTTTCGTTTCTAAATAAGGAAAATGTATCCATTATTAGAATCTGCTCTAAAAAAGCGCGTAAACTTCTATATAATAGGTATACGAAATGCTCGAATTTAAAATTTTAAATTGTTTTCATGAACATGAACAATGTAAGCACAAATTTTGGAAAACGTAACAGGTAGCAATCACTTGACAACTGCAAGACATTAAAAACTGAAACTTTAACATTCGTTAAGCTTTCGCAATATTTTTAATGCTTCCTCGTATGAGAGACAAGTAAATCACAAACACACATTAAGGTTTTATGTAGAAAACTATGTAAACATTGCTGCGTGCGAGTGTTTGTTGTCTCGTCTTTATGTGCACTTCTTTCATCAAATTTTATATCTTTTCGAACATTGAAATCTTCGCTTTAAAATCTATAATCTTCTTTGCTTTAGGCCAAAAATATATTTAGCTCCCCATAGACAACTACAATATCTTTATTTGCGTAAAACTTATGTTGTGTACTTAACAATAGAATTTATTCGAATCGATTTTAAACCATCTGAAATTTTCTTATCTTAAGTGCATCATTAGAGAGCTTAGAAAATGTGAATCAAAATTTTACCGCCAAACAAACATATTTAGAATATGTAAGTTCCTCCAAATTTCATATGAAAAATATCTCGTTTAATTTGACTTATACAAATTACACTAGTGTTATTGTTGCAATAGGAATTATTGTATCAAAAGAATCGCATCCCTCCGATCATAAGCATTCATCTTTGTGAAGATCTTCGTCGGATCCTTCCTGATTATGCAACAAGGGACTTCCGTCGTTCAACTTCACCTTGCTGCTCTTTTGACTGCCAGTCGTTCGTTTTTGTATGATGGAGAAAGAGGGAACGAAATTACCGCAAGGTGTGTTCGGAGCAGATCTAGACAACCAGCTTCGCGAACTCTTCGTAAAAATGCCCATCGCAGAAGTGGAAGTTTTTGGCGATACTTTGATCTGACTAACATTAGGTCCGTTTTGCAAAGGCATATAAAGATTTTTTGTTTTGGCCTTGTTGAAATAGGTCTTCACTTTGGTGTGCTGTTGTTGCTGTGTCTGGTGATGATGATATTGGTGTACTTCGGGCAACGGACTCTTCTGTTGAGGTAACTGTTGAATCTTATCCAGAAGTTCTTTCATTTCCACCGTAGGACTCGTGGCCCTCGGCGGTGAATCCGGTGTGCCCAAATTAGCCAGACTACTTATATCGGAACTAGTCATACTGTTGGTAACACTATAAGACTGCTGCAAATCTTGTATGGCATGACTTTGCATGCCGTTTGGTAAATGGACAACACTACTCGGTAGGCAAACGGATAGATTCAACAAATCGGAAAAATTGTGTTCGTCTTCTTGGCTTTCTGAATCTACACTACGGTCTTTGGTAAGCACGTTTAAGTTTAACTTCTTATTGACTATATGAACTTGAGTATTGGCATTAATACCATCACAGTTAATGTCACCTGATTGTTGATTATTTAACGTAGTAGGCTTCCTGTCGTACGTCGCCTCTGCATGATTTACGTTCGCCAATCGATTTACTACGTTTTTACTATTCGTCGTGTTTTGTATGTAACACGGAGTCTGTTTCTTCGGCAGCTCTTGATTAATCTGTTGTGTATTTTGATCGAACTTCTTGCTGTTTGTGGAGGTAGCTAGGGAATGCGAAGATGGAAAATTCGTTGCGCTGATGTGCGAATGTATACTGGGGCTGCTTTTGGGCAAGTGGAGCTCATTACATGTTACAGAAACTGGAAGTTGAGCTGCCACTGTTATTGGATTGTTAATTGTGGCGTTCACTTCCTCCAAACTGCCCATACACGAGTAAGGCGGAGGAATAATTGTATTGGCCTGAAAATAAACATCATATGATGAAAGGGTAAAAAGGTTTCTTTCTATACAAGCTTATAAATATGTACGAAATGGCACTGCATGAACGACAATCATTTTAGAAATAACGCCTTACAGGTTGGTAGAAAAGTTTTGAAAGCAAAAATGAAACAATGTGAATTTTTAAATGAAATTAGTTTTTTTTATTCAATGTAATCTCCCTTAACTTCAATACATTTATTCCAATGATCCTCCAATAATTTTATACCATCTCTGTAATGATTTTCTGGAAGCTCTGCAAAATACTGTTCCACGGCTGAAATAGCTTCTTCATTCGATGAAAAACGCTTTCCACGAAGGAATTGTTTCAAGTTTCTGAAGAGGTAGTAATCACTCGGAGCCAAATCTGGTGAATACGGTAGTTGTTCATGCAATTCGTACTTTAATTCATTCAATTTAGCCATCGTCAAAACACTTTTGTGTGAAGGCGCATTGTCTTGACGAAAAATTATTTTTTTTTTCACTCAACCAGGTCTGTTTTCACGAATTTTTGCATCAAGTTGATCTAAAAGGTTACAATAATACTCTGAGTTAATTGTTTTACCTTTTTCAAGATAATCAATCAATCCCAAAACACTGATGCCATAACCTTCTTTTGCCGATCGTCCTGACTTCACCTCTTTTGGAGTTGAACAACCAACCGTAGTCCACTGCAATCGTTCTTGTTTCAATTTAGGATCATGGTGGTAGATCCAAGTCTCATCCATAGTTATAAAATGACGCAAGAAATCGGTTTCATTCCGCTCGAAACGCATCAAGTTACGCTGAGAAATTTGTTTTCGATCCAGTTTTTGTTGAATTGTAAACGAATGCGGCACTAACTTTCCAAACAGCTTCTTCATATGTAATTCTTCTTGTAAAATATGGAGTACTCGTTCGTCTGAGATGGTATGGCAATTTCACGCTTAGTCAAATTCGGATCTTCACTAACCATGTTATGTACATACTTGCTCAATAATTTCTGCTGTTGCAGTTTTTGGTCGCCCACTACGTGATTCATCTTCAACGCTTGTACAACCACGTTTAAACTCTAAAACCCATCGATGTACTGTTGGAAATGAAGGAGCACATTCCTTTAACACGTTCACCATTTTTGTATAAATCTCTGTTGCTGATAAACCTTCCAAAACAAAGAATTTTATTACAGCGCGATATTCAGTTTTTTCCATTGTTAAAAAATACACCGACACGTCTAATTCAAATGGATTGCTAACAATGAATGAATTGACAGATCGAGGTAAAATTTTTAGTGTGTTCATATGACACATGAAATATTAAAATGGCCTATGAATTTTGATTCCTCGACTGTTCAATAAGTGTCGCTTTCAAAACTTTTCTACCAACCTATATTAACATACAAGGGTTAAGTGTAATGCTCTCAACCTGACCCAGCGAAATATTTAATTATCGCGTAATATTCGTTCCCTCCGTTTTAACAAAAGTACACAAGTTGCTTACTTTTAACTCGAATAGGGACTTATTGAATGTACATTGATGAATGATCATTGATATATATATATGGTAATAGATCGTAGCTTCAAAAAATAAACTCGATTTAATGGTATGACTGCCCTCTATCTGTCAGGCCAAGAACGTTTCTCTATCTTCGTAAAATGCTTTATTTTACCAGCCGCAGATAGTATCACTCATATATGACTTAAATTATGTTTCAGAAATTTTGAATATTTTTCGAAAATTTCACTTGAAGTTTCGCTATATAATCTCATAGAATTCACTCAGCGAACAATAAGTATGATGTTTTTGAAAATTCCTATTCACTTGCACACGTAACCCTTGTAAGAAAGTATATAAAATGCGAATATTGAAAAAGCACAAATTATTAACAGCCAAACACTGCATATTACCTTCTTGTAAATTCGACTTTCGACCAAGTTTTTGTAGCAACAACGTTAATTAATTAATTCAATAAGAATAGATTTAAAGATTTAATTTTTGGTAAATTCTCTGAAGAAGCGGATAATCTCGAAATGCTTAAATTTTTTTTGAACGAAAGAAATCCATTAGGATTTTAACTATTTTCTTTTAGAGGTTAAAAATTAGATTAATGTTAGTAAATTAACATCAATACTTACTTCATTTGTAGCGTTGCATATAAAGCTCGAACTTAAGGAGTCTACGGTACTTGTCGCAGAAAGAGAGCCTGAAAATGTTCGAATCTGATTAATATACATATGTACGTGACCGTAATATTCTCTACATGAGTTTGTAATTGAACTTACCTACAGGTCGGACTAAGAAATTTCTAAAGTATTGGACCATAAGATACCCAGTTGGTGTTCCGTTATTTTTTAAGACGCCATCTCCATTATAACTAATTACCAGAGGGTATAAGTCAGGTTTAGAAGTCACCTGTAATAAAAATAAGAGAATTTAATAAAATAAACTATTAAAAGCTTGTCTTCTTAAAAACATACAAGCGGAATTAGAAGAGTTTTCTGTTTAACAATGAAACAAAAGGTTTTTTTGGTGGTTTTGGTTTTCTTTTTCAAAGTAATCTCGCTTAACTACAATGTACTTACGCCAAATATACTACAACGACTTCCATTAGAAAAGAAATATTTCTGTTGATCTTCAAAATTAGCATCAATCTCCTCTTTTAACTGGCTATTGTTGGCCAAGTGACATATTCTAATGTGTTTTTTCAGTCGGATGAAGACAAATTATATAGTGGGTGATTCAACTCAAAAAGCTACGATCGCGGCAATTGGCTACCTTGTTAACTCGCGCATTACCGTGTTTCGGACGCAAGACTGATCGTGTTAGGTCAATAATCGTTAATTTACTACCCTAAGTAGCTCGTTGTTATTTTATACCCCTTTCGGATATATTCAGCAAGATTGACTCCTGCTTGGTTCTAAAAGACAGTGGCCATGAACTCCACAGGCGATGTTCTGCAATCCCATAGGCCTTATAAACTCATTGCATGAGCCTTCCAACTGAAGATTGTGCATTTTTACGATGCGCAGAACGCTTGTGAGCCCATTAAATGGACTATAATTTTGTTTCTGGATTCCAATAGTGTATCCACGTCTCATTGCCTTTCACTTTTACAAAGAAAAAAGATCATTGTCTGCATCCAGAAATGCCAACTTGTTTTGACAAATAATTTACCCGAGCAGTTTTTCTTCAGGAGTTGACAATCTTGGAATCCACCTTGTTGAAACGTTACACTTACTTGTCATGTATCATTGTTAACACAATGATACAATAATACAAACTTAAAAAGATGACCTTCGATATTTATTGTTTCAACTTTCATGCAAACATCAGGATGGATTGCGTCCGAAGGCCTTTTTCTTCCTGGGTCATCTTCAATGGAAGCCTTGTCCGCAAATACGACAGTCGTTGTTCGTCAATGTGTTTAGGAAAATTCCATTCCTTTGTCAAATAAACACAAAGTACTGAACAAATTGAAGTGAAATTTGACACGTAAGTAGGAAAATGTTGTCACTATTGAACGTTACTAGGTAACACGCAATTAATGTTTCTAGCATGGCTAAATAGATTTTCTTCTAGTTCCGCTTGTATATACAGTTACTACCACATAAAGGTTAAATGTACACGAGAATATATCTATAAAAATATTGTCAGTCAGAGTATGCCTATAATTCATAACATAATAGTACAAAGACTCTTTACTTTCCGAAGATTTGTATTCGAGTAGATATAAAGGGTTTTCCAATAGGGACTTGACAACTTTTAATTCAATTTGTGAACGCACCCTTTCACTAATCATCGAACTGTTACTGTCAATTTATTCAGTAACTTAACATTTTCATCATGATAAAGTACACGAATGAACAACGTCTGCAAATTTTAAAAATTTACTACAGAAATTCGGAGTCGGTGACCGCTACTTTAAGAGCGTTAACTCCGAGTTTCGGTCGTAATTCTCGCCCTAGTAGACAGGCAGTAACAAGTTTAGTGCAAAAATTTGAGTCTACATATTCGTTGTGTGATGTTGCCGTGCCAGTGATACAACGGGTTGGTCGAAGTGTCGAAAATATCGCTGCCGTTGAAACGTCCGTAGCAAATGATCCAAATCAGTCAATTCCACGGCGTTCTCAAGAGTTGGGCATCGCCCAGACCACTTTATGGCGAATTTTGCGTAAGGATCTTGGTTTACACCCATACAAGATCAAGCTGACTCAAGAATTTAAGCCGATGGACCATTTGAAGCGACGTACGTTCTCCGATTGGGCTCTGGAAAAGATGCGCCAAGATGATCAATTTCATCGCAAAATCATTTTCAGTGACGAAGCTCATTTTTGGCTCAATGGGTTCGTCAATAAGTAAAATATGCGTTGTTGGTCGGGTGAAAATCCACATGTGCTTCATGAAACACCACTTCATCCACAAGAAATAACTGTTTGGTGCGGTTTGCCTGCCGGCGGCGTCATAGGGCCATATTTTTTCGTCGACGATAATGATCGTCACGTTACTGTGAATGGTAATCGTTATCGCGCCATGATTACCGATTATTTTTGGCCCGAATTGGAAGATATGGACTTGGACAACATGTGGTTTCAGCAGGACGGTGCCACAAGCCACACAGCACACGTTACAATCGATTTATTGAAGAGTAAGTTTGATGAGCGTGTTATCTCAAGAAATGGACCAGTCGATTGGCCGCCTCGTTCGTGCGATTTAACGCCCCTAGACTTTTTTCTTTGGGGCTACGTCAAGTCATTGGTCTATGCCAACAAGCCGACAACGTTGGAAGAGCTCAGAGCCAACATTGAACGCGAAATAGCAGCCGTTTCGGCCGAATTGTGTGGCCGAGTCATCGAAAATTGGGTCCAACGAATCGACCGCTGCAAACGTGCCCGCGGTGGCTATATGAACGAAGTCGAGTTCCATTCATAAATGTTTTGATTGTACTTCAACCCGATAATAAAGTTTTTGAAATATCTCAAATGGTCTGCATTTTATTTTGAAAAAAAGTTGTCAAGTCCTTATTGGAAAACCCTTTAGTAATACGCGTAATATACGAATATACGTATGGAGTATTTTGTATATTCGTATATATAAAATATTCTGTAACAATTATATTCAATAATAACTAAAACAAAGGTTTTATTTAATTTATAAGATAACTGTTCTGATAATACCATTTTATGTACGCAATAAGCACCTATTTATTTAAGAATAATGATTAGTAAGTATAGAGACAGTATAATAAATTTTATTTTTTATACAAATCTAGATATACATATGCAGATAGATTGCAAGGACTTAAAATTTACAACGGCGAAAGAAGTTTCAAAATATTTAAAAATATTTTTGTACCGAATAGAACAAATTTTACGGATATATTTTCGAGAAATTAACAATAATTCCCGTAAGTAATTTTGCTTACACGTGAATAAAAATAATCTTTATTTGAATAATAGATGACAAAATAATTCTCATACATTTTGCACTGTTTCATAATTTAAATTGACTATCCTGGTCTACGATTTATGTACATAAATTTTCCTTCAAATATATCCATGCAAGATAATCTAATAATTTCCCAACTAACAAAATAAAATACAGGCTTCTTGCAATTAACTAACCCGTATATTAAAGTGCATAAATTAACACAAGCATCAATAAATAAAATTTTAAATTTCTAGAGAAACTTTGTTAGTAGACGAATAATTCAAGACCTATACTAATAGTATTATATCCATTTCATATTAATAATTTACATAGAAATAGTTCTAGAAATACATGAAACAGTTTTATTAGATGTTGTTTCGAATTTTATATAGAGAAAATTATTTATTCAATACAATTCCAACTAAAAAAAAAATAAAATTTATCTTCTTCCTGCATCAAAACTTAATTTTATGCTGAGTGCCTATTCTGGCCAGACCAGACGTCGCCTGTCTTTTCTACATTAAGGAAGAACACGCCAAATAAAAATAGGCCAAAATCGATAGTAAACGTACGACCGGTTTTTCTCACTTAATTTAATAAAATTATAAAGCAAAATTAATATGTGCCAAAATTATATTAAAAAGAGAAGATGAAACATACCTCTGAGTATGGTGGAGGCGCCTGATAGAAACTGCTACATCTGCTGTATTGAGGTGGATTGTAACACGAACCATTTGAGTCTGGTTCCGAGGCACGTTCGTCCCTTGCAGAATCCCTGCAGCAAAATACGCTGTTGGAATTGTGCCTTTTCCATAGAGAACAAGCGCATAGTATGCCAGCCAATGTAGCCGTTATTGCGGCCCAGAAGTACCTACAATACGTCGATTTGATTATCAGATTAATATATTCGCCATCTACAGAAGCATTTAAATAATTGTAATTATTTTATTAATATAAGATCATACAACAAAATAATCTGTTACAATAAAAATTATTATTAAAAAAGATGATTATGTTCAAAGAACTATGTTGATACACATATTATGTTTAATTATCGCAAATTTGTAGGAAACGCGCCACTTTTAACTCTATTATTTAGAATTAAGGATTTCGTGTTGCAATTTTACTTTTAGTAAAATAGTTTACTACAAAAAACTAGTAAAAACTTGCAAAATGTAAAATAAAACTATTTAATTAATAAGACTTCTGAATTGTTTAGATTGATGATTGATCATTTCATAAGCTTCGACGGTTTTTTTAGTAAACTTCATTAATATTTGAACGTTTACTATATTGTTAATTAAATCAGTGATAAGTAATCTACTCAATATTGTTAGTAATCTAATATTTGTCAGAGTTTCAGATCTACCACTATAGATTTAAAATTAAACTGCTATTTAAATTTAAGTATGGAATCATCGCGAACTACTTACATTTTTGTAAATATTTTTAAAGTGTACACACTATTAAAGTAAGTATTGGGTTGGCAACTAAGTACTTTCGGTTTTTACTGATAGAGAGCGTTGCTTTATTTTTTGTATAACATATGTTAGTGCTGTACTTTACCGTTTGTCGCGTGATACTAGTCACATTGACGTAACTTCAGAAGCAAGTAGCGCGTGATTTTTATTAAAGCTATTAGTTGTGGGTTAATTTTAAATGGAGTGCAGAAACGAACATTTTCGACATATTTTACTATTTTATTTCCGTAAAGGAAAGAAAGCTGCTGCGGCTCACAATAAGATATGTGAAGTTTATGGTGCTAATTGCTTAACAGAGCGCACGTGTCAGAATTGGTATAAAAAATTCCGTTTTGATTTTTCCCTCAACGATGAGCAACGTTCTGGTCGGCCTACTGAAGTTGATGATGACCAAATCAAAGTCATAATTGAAAAGGATCGTCATATAACTGTTCGAGAGGTTGCGGAGAGGCTACATGTATCGCACACAACAATTGAAATACATTTAAAATGTCTTGGGCTAGTTAAGAAGCTTGATATTTGGGTACCTCACGAATTGAAAGAAATTTATTTAACACAAAGAATCAACTTTTGCGATATGCACCTTAGACGAAATGAAACCGACCCTTTCTTAAAAAGAATCATCACTGGTGATGAAAAATGGGTCCTGTACAGTAACATAGTTCGAAAACGATCATGGAGCAAACACGATAAACCAGCTCATACCACATCGAAAGCTGAATTGCATCCAAAAAAGGTCATGCTGTCAGTTTGGTGGGATTACAAAGGTGTTGTGTTTTTTGAGCTGCTTCCAAGGAACCAAACGATCAATTCTGATGTTTACTGTCAACAATTAATAAAACTGGCTGAAGCAATCAAAGAAAAACGGCCAGAATTGTCAAATCGGAAAGGTGTAGTTTTCCACCAAGATAATGCAAGGCCTCACACATCTTTGGCAACGCGTGGGAAACTATTGGAGCTTGGCTGGGAAGTGATGCCACATCTCCAATACAGCTCTGATCTAGCACCATCTGATTACCATTTATTTCGAAGTTTGCAGAATTCTTTGAATGGTAAAACTTTCACAAATAACGATGACCTTCACTCGCACTTGGTTCACTTTTTTGCTGATAAGGACCAGAAATTTTATGAGCGCGGAATCATGCAGCTGAAAGAAAGATGGCAAAAGGTAATTGAGGAAAATGGAAAATATATAATTGATTAGAAACTATTCTTTGTTTAAAAAGAAAGTGTTTTATTTTATACTACAAAACCGAAAGTAGCCAACCCAATACATTCTTAATCGCAAAAATGGCATTTTCTACTTACTTATTATTATTATAAGTAAACTCATGTTCAAAAATTAGCGCACCACTCACTGTTTCTGATATATTTTCTATAATTTATGTATTTTCTAAAACTTTTTGATTACATCTGAACATAATCTGGTAGCTTTATCCCTCTACAAAGTAATTTTGACATTTTTGATGAAAAAAATCGAAAGTTAATGTCAAGTTTCATTAAAGAGTTTTTCTTGAGTTGCTAAGTCAAGAATTTAAGCATCATTTAAGTTATAATAACAAGTTTGTTAATTTTTTGCAAGTATAGAATTCAACTTAATAAAATTTAAATTCAAAATCATGTACCTATCACATCATTTAACCAATGATAAATGTGTAAGACCTTCAACTTTATCAACGATATGTGGTTAATTTACTGGGTATTAATTATGCAACAACCAGTCGAATGTCTAAAAGATTCAAGAAAACTCTATCGGGAAGACGTAATTAAAGTAGAAAACGACTCATAAGTGCTAGAGATGATTGTTTTTTGCAACTGCAGCTTTCAGAAATAAGCGAATAACGAGTACAGATCTCGGTAACCAGCTTAAAGCAGTTAAAAATGTCACAGTTTCTGCCTTAAATGTAAGGAGGAATTGAGTAGTAGGAGGCCTAGGGTTGGATCACCACTTATCGCAGCACACAGAGTACAAATTTTGAGATTTGCCAAAAATCACGCAGATTGGACAATTGAAGATTGAAAGCGAGTTTTGCTTTCGGACGAGGCTAGAATAAGTTTAAAATTTCCAGATTGTCGCGAAAAAAGTATGGCGAAGTAGTAGAGAAGGATATCACGACTGCGCAAACTCTCAAAGTAAGCCTTTTGGTGGTAGACCAAGAATATTTAAGGAACAATTTCATGTTAATGTAAGATAGTGCAATGCCCCACATCGCCAAATGAGTTTTGGATTACTTACAAGAGGTCAATATTCAAATCATGGACTGGCCGCCATTAAATCCAATTGAGCACGTCTGGGATACTCTAAAAAGATCGGTAAGGCGGCATTTACGAGCTCCTAGTAATTTCCAAGAATTGGAACGAGTCGTTCTTTTCGAGTGAGATAATATTCTCCAAAAAGTAATCCAAAATTTGATAATGAGTTTATCACTTTTCCTTTTTTTCCAATAATAAAATTTTGTTTCTGAATTTGTAATCGAATGGAATATTTGTAATTTTTTCCATAAGTTTCCATTGAAAGAGAAATTATGATGTTTAATTATCCCCAGTTGAATTGTTTTTTGATGATTAAGGCATGTACTAGGTCACCAATCGAACAATTTTGTAAAAGTATAGAATTATTTGAGTGGTGTGTTAATTTTGAACGTTCGAATTTTAAAATAGATTGATTGAATGTTTGTTTGAATTTTTTGAACAAGAGATTGGAATTGAATTGCCAAATACATAATCCCTTCAAATTTCTTTCAATTCCTATTCTTTTCAAATAAAAGTTAACAAAAGTTCTAGTTGTTTTTAAACGGATAGAATAGAGATAGATCATTCATCAACCATTTAAAAAATATACAAAATCTTACCAATGGCCAAGAAATATTGGATTTAGTACGTTCCCTGTAGAACTTGGAGGAATGGTCGTTTTAAGAATATAATCTGGTGAGTAACAACAACCCTGTCTACAACAATCTTTCGGTGTGTGACATATGTGCCCGCCTGGACAATTTTTTGCTATAATTTGCTGAAAATATAATTTTTATTGCAAACTTTTCTTTCCCGAGTATACAATGATAAACGGGCAATTTAAATATTGTCTTGGATTCAAATGTTTGTTCACATTTTGTCAAACAAATACCGGGAAGTTTCGTTTAAAACGTCCGCGTAAAAAGTATAAAAAGTTTTTTTGCCGTAAATTGTTATTAATGTACTACTAATTGCAAACTGATGCACTGGAAAGATATGCGAAAAGTAACGGGTGTTTTTTTAGAGGTATAGAACTTTGAAATGGAATAAAACAAATATGATTTTTTTAAATTGACATGAAATTTACTTTATTCGAAAGATAATCTTCTGGCATTATAATTTAAATATGACTTCTAGCATATGACCGCCACGGCTGGCTCGGACGTAGTCTAATCTGGAGGGCCAATTTCCGATGACTTTTTCCAACATTTGTGGCCGTATATCGGCAATAACGCGGCGAATGTTGTCCTCCAAGTGGTCAATAGTTTCGGGCTTATCGGCGTAGACTAGCGACTTCACATATCCCCACAGAAAATAGTCAAGCGGCGTTAAATCGCACGATCTTGGAGGCCAATTCACGGGTCCGAAACGTGAAACTATGCGGTTACTAAACGTTTCCTTCAATAAATCAATTGTGGCACGAGCTGTGTGACATGTTGCGCTGTCTTGTTGAAACCACAACTCCTGCACATCATGATTGTTCAATTGAAGAACGAAAAAGTCAGTAATCATGGCTCTATAGCGGTCACCATTGACTGTAACGTTCTGGCCAGCTTCGTTTTTAAAGAAGTACGGACCAATTATTCCACCAGCCCATAAAGCACACCAAACAGTCAGTTTTTCTGGATATAACGGTGTCTCAACATACACTTGAGGATTATCATTTATTGACGTATCCATTCAACCAAAAGTGAGCTTCATCGCTAAACAAAATTCGATTATGAAAATCGGGATCAACGGCAATCTTGTTTTGGGCCCATTCACCGAATCTACGCCTTGCTAGGTGATCGTGTGGCTTCAATTCTTGCACGAGTTGGATTTTGTAAGCACGCAAACCTAGATCTTTCCGCAAAATCTTCCATAAAGTGGATGGACACATATCCAATTCCTGTGCACGATGGCGGATAGACTGATTCGGGTCTTCCTCTACGCTACCCTCTACAGCAGCAATGACTTCTTCTGTACGCACTGTACGACGTCTCTCTGGATGCGTGTTATCATTTAGAGTATACGTGGTGCGAAAACGTTCCATAGTTAATCGAATTAATTGCTCTGATGGACGATTATGTTGACCGTAATATTGACGTAGTGCGCGATACGTATTTCGAACAGAACCATGATTTTCAAAATAAATTTGCACAATTTGCAAGCGTTGTTCAGGCGTCAGTCTATTTATGTTGAAATGACAAACCAAACTAAATATAAATCACTTAACAGCTGACAAAATGGCCGCCAGTTAAAAAAGTGTTGCCAACTTAAAGTTCTATACCTCTAAAAAAAAACACCCGTTAGTGTAGTTAACTGTATTGTGGGTTGCCGATGTCCGCATACCTAGCGATAGAACATTGGAAAATATCGTGCACACGATTTTATATTATTTTCTGTTGTTTTGATAATATTAACTTTTTCGGTAAAATATGTTTATTTTGGCAACATATGTAAGCACATTTCGGTAAATGTGTAAGATATCCAAACTGTATATTATTTAATAATGATTAGACTTTTATTACAGTAATGCATAATAAATAAAATAATATTCCACATAGAAAAGATAAATTATTAATAATTTAAAAAAACTACAAACGATAATCTAAAAAATTACTTTACGCCACATATTAAACTACGCCGGTTTCGATATATGCGTAATTTGACCTGTCTGCAGTTAGTAGCACGAAAATCTCCAGATTGTGTTTGTGTATCAAATGAAACTTTTAAGTAATTGTGGTTATCAATGACAAATATCAATAGTAACTAGAAGAGCCAACTTCATATTGTCTCCAATCTAGGTATTCTGCTACAAACTGCTGAGAGGTGCCATTGTTCACCTCGTATATTAATTTTTGTTTACTCACCGTCGTCATAAGTACAGTAGTAGTCGTAATGTTGGCAGCAGCAGCAAGCAATTCGGAAGATTGTATATTATGTCCATTCACGATCAGTGTGGGAAAACTAGAGAGAAACAGCGTGAAAGGGATTCGATTTCGGCATAAATGAATATGTATGAATGTGCATACGTACATTCATACACTACTGGTCACGCAAGTATTTGTACTTGCTTATTTAAATAAAAACTGAATATAAATGAATAATACAAACAAATTTTGCAGTGAATTCTTACTTATTGCTTTAAAAATGTACAATTTTACTTCCACGAGACACATAAGAACAATACAATAGTGTTCGCTTATAATGAACTACTACTGGCCACTAAAAATGGTTCATTATAGCCGAAGTTCATTATGTCTAACAAAAAATAAATTTGAAAAATAAATTAGTACAAACGATTCTTGTATTGTATACTAATAATTTAAATGAACCAAAAATTTAACAGATTGTTTAAAATAGTCACTTATTTTAGACTGTTTATAAGACAAAGTTACGTAAATACCATTCAAATACATTTCTACATTAGCCAGGCTGTTCGAAATGTTATCTGCAGCTTCATTCATTTGTAAAAAATTACGTACAACATCTATATTTTGCACAACCTTTACAATGGGCACTTGCGGTAATGGTGCATTAGCAGCACTACCTTCAGCTTCATTATTCTCTTCTTCATTCTCACTGTCACTCGTATTAGTTGCTGATTTTGCACGTACCCAAGCAACAATATCATCATCTAACAAAGTTTTAGTACACATAACATTCTCATCGATACGCACATAGTCTTCAAGATTAGCATCCATTTCCACAGTTAGAGGTAGACCATCACCATTATTTTCAACATTATCAAGATCAGTTCTCTTTAGTCACTCACTTAACGGGATTTCATCATCGTCATCGAATTTGTTTTGATGCTTAAGAAATCCTGCATGTTTGAAACAATTTGTTATTGTTTTTGCTGTGACGTTTTGCCATGCCATGTGAATACAGTTCACCGCATCAAGAAGACTAATACGACTGCCTTCTGCACTGCTATTAATCATTATTTTTGAAAGAAGAATTCGTCGATAATTGCTCTTCAAACAGTGGATAACGCCTTGATCCATTGATTCTAATTTGGAACTGGTATTAGGAGGTACAAACACCAATTTAATGAATTTCAAATTCTTTACCTCAGGGTGCGCTGGACAATTGTCTACTAGTAATAGAATTTTTCTCCTTAATTCATTATCCCAATCGCACAATTCGTTACAAAAAATATCTGACGTCATCCATGCTTTTTTATTAGAACTGTATTTTACAGGCAATCGTTTGCCGCGAAAACAACGTGGGTTTTGGAACTTGCCAATAATAAGTAACTTCTTTTTTTCTGTTCCTGTAAAATATGCTGCAATCAAAACCGTGAGCCTTTCTTTTGGTAGTTTTCCACCAATGCAACTATCGCCCTTAAATTTCAACCTTCTGTTGAGCATTAGCCTGTAGAGTAGACCCGTTTTATCTGCATTGAAGATGTCGTGGTCTTCATAATTTTGTCGTATGTTGGGCCATTTATTTTGCAACCAATCATCTACTACTTCCATATTAACTGACGCTGCTTCGCCTACAGCTTTTCCACTGTTGATATCGTTGCATTTTTTAAATCTTTCGATTCAGCTTCGACTACATTTGAAATCGCTATCTTCCACTTTGCTTCCCAAGTCTTCTGCTTTTGTTTGCAGTAAAGCACCGGTAATCGTCGCATTCTTACCTCTTTGCTGAGAAAACCATAACAAAAGCCCTTTATCCACTTTGTCGTGAGCTGATTTTCTAATTTTTTTGGCATTAGAATTTTTTTGTTCATAATAATTCTTGAGTATTTTATCTCTTTTTTTCCAAATCATACGAACAGTCGACTTGTTTAAATTCAGATTCTTACACACATCAGCTTGTTTTAAACCACTTTGTAATTTTTTAATAATTTCATACTTTCTTTCTAAAGCGAAAGCTTTGCGCTTTTGTTTTTGATTATCACATGGCGCCATGTTTATAAACCCACAAGCTACAATTGGTAAATACTGTAACACGAACGGACAACGTAACGTGACTAATTTGTGAGACAGACTGAATGGGAAGGACTGACAGGCGCCGCGTTTTTGATGTAACGGAGTTTTCGGGGGATTCCCATTCGAGCGATAAAGAAAGTTCATTATAAGCGGCACATTGTTTTCGATTGAAATGTAAAATATGGTTCATTATATGCGAAAGTTCATTATATGCGAGTTCATTACAAGCGAAAAAAATACACTGACCTTATTTGGCCATCTAAAACGGTTTATAATAACCGAGAATTCAATATAACCGGGTTCATTATAAGCGGTCTCTACTGTATTTAGCTCTTCATGAAAAAATTTGTCATATTAGTTTAAGTCAAAAACGGCATTTTTTTCTATAATTTTTAAAATTTTTTCTTTCATAATTCCATTGATTTTTACTAAATGTCCTGTTCCATGGAAAGAAAAACATTCCTAAACAAGTACTGATCCTCTCCCATATTTCACGGTGGGTATTAAGTAACTCGGTAACATTTTTACTTTTGCAGATCGCCTCAAAAAATCCCTCATCTTTGGCCGAACACTTCAAATTTAAATTCATCATTCCATAATACTTTTTGCCATTCTTCAATTGTCAACTTAACATGCTATCTAGTCCATTGCAATCGTTTCTGTCTATTTACCCGTCTTAACGCCAATTTTTTAGTTGCTATCCTACCGTGTAAATTCGCTTCTCGAAGACGCTGTTGCACCGTACTTATTGCTATCGCTTTTCTCATTCTCCGTTTAAATTTAGTCGTCTATTTCGTTTACTTATCAGTATAATGTGTTAATCATCTGTTCTAGGCGTCACTCGCGATGGCCCGAGATGATCACGGCCGGGACTGAAGACTGCTCATGACGACACAATGTAAGATGCAGTATAAATTTTTTAGTTTTTAATTTATTAGCTTCTGTATGTAGCGTAAATATCGTTGCCCTATTTTTAACAGTTATCGGTTTATCGCAACGCATTTTTCCAGTTTTTCAAAACGAACACGCACGTAGTTTATTATTAAACACAAGCACGTCCGCCGATTCACTGAACTGCATAAACTCAATGCAATGGTACCAACCGATGTTTTAAAAGGTTTAAGGTATATGTATTTCTGAGAAATATTGGGTTGGCAACTAAGTACTTTCGGTTTTTACTGATAGAGAGCGTTGCTTTATTTTTTGTATAACGTATGTTAGTGCTGTACTTTACCATTTATCGCGTGATACTAGTCACATTGACGTACCTTCAGAAGCAAGTAGTGCGTGATTTTTATTAAAGCTATTAATTGTGGGTTAATTTTAAAAGGAGTGCAGAAACGAACATTTTCGACATATTTTACTATTTTATTTCCGTAAAAGAAAGAAAGCTACTGCCGCTCACAAAAAGATATGTGAAGTTTATGGTGCTAATTGCTTAACAGAGAGCACGTGTCAGAATTGGTATAAAAAATTCCGTTCTGGAGATTTTTCCCTCAAAGATGAGCAACGTTCTGGTCGGCCTACTGAAGTTGATGATGACCAAATCAAAGTCATAATTGAAGAGGATCATCATATAACTGTTCGAGAGGTTGCGGAATTGAAAAACATTTAAAATGTCTTGGGCTAGTTAAGAAGCTTGATATTTGGGTACCTCACGAATTGAGAGAAATTCATTTAACACAAAGAATCAACTTTTGCGATATGCACCTTAAACGAAATGAAACCGACCCTTTCTTAAAAAGAATAATCACTGGTAATGAAAAATGGGTCCTGTACAGTAACATAGTTCGAAAACGATCATGGAGCAAACACGATAAACCAGCTCAAACCACATCGAAAGCTGAATTGCATCAAAAAAAGATCATACTGTCAGTTTGGTTGGATTACAAAGGTGTTGTGTTTTTTGAGCTGCTTCCAAGGAACCAAACGATCAATTCTGATGTTTACTGTCAACAATTAATAAAACTGGATGAAGCAATCAAAGAAAACGGCCAGAATTGTCAAATCGGAAAGGTGTAGTTTTCCACCAAGATAATGCAAGGCTTCACACATCTTTGGCAACTCGTGGGAAACTATTGGAGCTTGGCTGGGAAGTGATGCCACATCCCCCATACAGCCCTGATCTAGCACCATCTGATTACTATTTATTTCGAAGTTTGCAGAATTCTTTGAATGGTAAAACTTTCACAAATGACGATGACCACTCGCACCTGGTGCACTTTTTTGCTGATAAGGACCAGAAATTTTATGAGCGCGGAATCATGCAACTGAAAGAAAGATGGCAAAACGTCATTGAGCAAAATGGAAAATATATAATTGATTAAAAACTATTCTTTGTTTAAAAAAAAAGTGTTTTATTTTATACTACAAAACCGAAAGTACTTAGTTGCCAACCCAATAGTAACAGTATTTAAGCTAAGTACTTAAAACGACTAGAAATCCGATTACTAAGTAATTTGTCTTGAGTAATAAATGTTTCTGAATTTACATAAACTCATAAACTTATTGCAGAACGATTTATCATTAAATATTTCTAGCAAATAACGTTAAAATACATTTCATGGACATCTAATAAATTTTAGTCAAGTGTCCATACGTCCATGATCAGTAATGTACATATATTCATACATACACACGCTCACACACACTTCACAGAAAATCGTCTTGTGGGGCCATTCTATGATGATTCTAAATTGGTTGTCCAATTTGAAGATTTTAAGACGCCTCGCCTAACATTCACAGAAGACTTTCTTTGGTGTCCAAGTTCTCGAATAGATTTGGGATTTTCATCTGTCCAAAAGTGAAGATTGTGACTGTTGAAGACTCTATTTCTTGTGAATATGCATTCGTTACTCTATAAAAAAAGTTGTAAAATGTTTGGATGAATTCAACTTTGGACGGCGTTCTTTGGACGATGAATTTCATGTAGGTCGTCCCATAAATGTTGTTGTGTCGGAAAACATTAATGCAGTGTCCGAATTGATAAAGACCGTCATGTGACATACTGTGAGATCGAGGCATCTCTAGGTATTAGTAACACCAGCGTGCATAAGATCCTGCATGAACATTTAGCCGTTAAGAAGCTATGTTCACGTTGCGTACGACATATTTTGACAAACGCTCGAAAAAGGACCCGCGTCGATTGGTGCCAAGAAATGCACAAAAAATACAATGGCGGTGCTTCAAAGAACATTTATAAAGTCGTCACAGGTGGTGAATCTCGGATCTATACGTATGAGCCCGATAGTAAACAGCAGTCGACTGTGTGGGTATTCCAAGGTTAATCAAAACCAATAAAAGTTGTTCGTGCTCGAAGCACATCAAAACAAATGGTCGTTTTTTTTCGGAAAAAACCGGTCACGTTGCAACCGTGCTTTTAGAGAGTTGTAGAACGGTTAATTCCGAATGGCACTAATTATTTGTTTGCCAAAAGTGTTTGAAGAAATAGGGAAAACAAACTGAAAACGACAGATCATTCTCCACCATGACAATGCGAGCTTTCACAGGTCGATGCAAACAATTGAATATTTGACCGGGCGAAACATTGAATTGATGAGCCATCCGCCGTACAGCCCTGGTCAAGCACCCTGTGATTTCTTCTTGTTCCCACATGTGAAGAATAAACTTCGCGGTCAACGGTTTTCTACGCCGAAAGAGGCAGTTGAGGCATTAAAAACTGAAATTTTGGATATACCGTCTTCACAGTGGCAGCAATGCATTGATATTTCAAGGAGAATATTTTGAAAAGCAATAAAACTATTTTCGATAATAAAATATGTCTTTTTGTTTGCTATTCCCGAAATATAAACGGCTACCCTCGTACACACATAATATTATATTATTTAGTCCTAGAACATTTACAGTAGTAAACGTATTAATTGAGATTATTTATATTTAAACGTTTAAAATGAATTGGTCATTACTAAAATTGTTGACCGTATGTCAGGGGCTTGCTTTAATACAGTTAATTATTACTGTAAAATGGCAATTAATTAATAGCTTTAGCATGGAAACAAATGAATAATATAAAATAATATCAACACGCATATGTATTTAAGTAAATAATAAATACTAATACACGAACATTTTCTAAGAATGTGTGTAATAAATACCAGGAAATTGTCAATTTTCAAATTACAAATCTTTAGTTCAGAAATATAAATGCTTATATTGAATAATGTCATGTTTAGTAACAACTTTGCAAAAATTAAATTAATTTTTTTCAATAAAATTTCCATAGGCACGTGCAACAAAACAACTGATCGATATAAAAAGAAAAACTGATAGTTTAACATAACAAAGATATGAACAAAAGATAAAAAAGAATCATATTTATGGACACGCCTACTCCAGAACAATACAACTGATACTTGGTTATTATTATATATTAATTATTAAAAACGCTTAAATATATGAACATATTTTTTTAAATTATATAAATGCCACTACTTATAAGACTAAAATTTAAATAAAAATTATTCACGCATAATAAATAACATGGTGATGCTGACGTCCCGTAAACTTCGTTTCTAGGGCAGAAAATAAGGAAAAAAAAAATAGACCCATTGACCCAAAAATATATCGATTAACGAAACAAATATTTATTAAACGATGGACTTTAATCGAAAGAAGATACATTTGTGAATTGTGGCTGGATTATTTTTAATTTTTTCCAAAATTTAGATTAAAAAATACTTATGCCTGTCGACTTCAGGTAACAAAGTAACATAAAATGTTCAAATATACACTCTAAATTGCAGGATGTTCTAATAATACTTACCTGTACTTGTTCCAATTTATATCAAATAATTTTTTGCGGATTCACAGGTACACCCGTTAGTTTCATTTACTTTTGATTTTTTTATGTTTGAATTAATATTTTGTCAGGAGCACTAAACCGACGCCATTGCGAGGGGGAAAACAACGACGCTGTCGCCACGGCGCATTGCAGTGTCGTCACTGCAATGTTGTAAAAAGAAACAAATCATGCCGTACCTTTTGCAATTTCGATAATATTATTATCGGTTTCTAATACAAGTTTTTTGATGTTATTGATTTCTAATAGGAAGTTCTTTAATATTGTTCGGTTCATTAAAGCATTTTAGGTCATTTTTAAAAACTCATTATCTCATTTTACAAACTTGGTTTTGAAGAAAAAGTTTTAAAGACTTTTTCCAATTGCTATATCAAACTTTACATAATTATTCTAAATAATGAAATAAAGTATGAATATCATTATTTATTTTATACTCTAAGAAATATCACATTTTTTAAAAGATTTGTATGTTATTTACAATTTTGAATTTAATTTTGAAATATAGGAGTTATATGAAATGTGCTTTCTAATTTTTTTATAGAGCCATCTATAAGTACATATAATTATTAAAATTTAAATTTGATTAAATGGGATGGTCCTAAAGTCATTCTTGGAAAAAAAAATTGTTAATTCATCTCCATGCTTTTATTTCTCTATTAAAAGCTTTTGATCCTACAGACGATAAGTTGTAATATAATTTTAAGTCCAAAATGCCAGATTTTAAACTAAAACACTTAAATAAGGTTATTTTATCAGCTGATGTTTATACTGTTTGCTTACAACATGCATTGTCTACCGAAAAAGAGGAAATAATGGGTCTGCTGATTGGAGAAGTAAGTACTTCCCACGTAATTTTATTTAATACGTCATGTTTCCTAATTAGGTTGACCACATGAATGTATCTCATATCTCGGCTTGTGTTATATTACATAGGAGTGATAAGAAACCAGATCGTGTTGAAATATCCCCAGAGCAACTATGTACTGCTTCTACAGCTGCTGAACAGTTAGCACATAAGTTGAAAAGACCAATGAGAGTCTTAGGATGGTATCATTCCCATCCACACATCACAGTTTGGCCGAGTCATGTTGGTATGCAAATAAGTAGACATATGGCACATTGAATTCTTACTAATACTGTTATAGATGTACGTACGCAATTCATGTATCAAACTATGGATCCACTTTTTGTTGGATTAATATTTTCAGTTTACCAAAGTGAAAAAAGCTCTGTAAGCAATCAGTTCCAATTAACATGTTTTCAGGCAAGTTCTTCATCTGACAGACGGGATGTGAAAATTGTTATAAACAACTCTCCTTTGGAATATTATAATTTGCAAGGTTTGTGTTGTGTTACCTTATATAAATCATTTATTCAGAATAATTGCATTTAGAAATGGCAAAATTACCGCGTATATTAGCACAAGAGGAAGTGGAAAAGCATGATGAAGAAAATAATGATTGCGCCGACTTATTGGCGGAACTACATAATGAAGCTTATAAAACACTAAATCTTGTTCATGTAACATCAAAAGTGTCTCGGCCTTTATATGAAGATTTAGAAGCTCGGTTGTATGCCACAAATTTGAGGATTCAAGAACTTGAAAGGTTGAAAAAGAAGTTATTAGAGGCATTAGCACTTTAAATGACTGAACGAATTACCTGTACGATAAATATTTTGCTTATTTTTTCTTTATTTAAAACGCCCGTATTATTAAATGTGAATAAAATGTTTTTAAAAGATACAATTATTTCCGGACCGATTTCATCCGTTAATTTATTTTAAGTTATTCAAAACAATTTAACGTTTTATCCTATCTGGAGAGATTATTGAATGAATTGCGGGGCTTGCTTTATATAAAAAAAAGTATTTTTAGTGAATTTATATCAAGTCTATGCAACCAAATATACACCATATTTTACTCTTTTAATTACTTAGATGACCACCAAAATATAGCACTTGTTTCTAACGTAAGGTTAATAGACGAGCAATACAATAAATGTAAAAATTTTACATTTCAGCCGATTTAAATGTATTTTTATTGCAATTGCCAAATGCAACTGACATTTACGCTTTTTGAACACAACTCTATAATTAAGCACAAGAAACGCCGATTGCAAATAATGAGAAACGGGTGAAAATTATGTTGCTTTTTATTGCCTAGTAAAAAAAAGCATGGAAATCAAAACCACAGCACTTGCAAGATGGCAATTTTGACGGCACTCTCTTGAATGTTTCTACTACTATTTCTCTTGGTCCTTGTTATACCATTACCCTTAGTTTCTGTAATGTTATATATTTTCACTTTTTTTCACGTGAGAAAGCGTTAAAACTCTTAGAAAACGTTAAAAAAAATTTAGATTTTATTTTTTTCTACTTAATAATTAACATTTCTCAATAAAATTGCGTAATAAATTTAGAAGCTTCTTACAAAAGGACTGATACACTGATTGAATTAAAAATGTAAAAAATAAAGGAAGGTTTTCTTGTTCAAACTTTATAAATTAGTAATTTTATAAAAACAACCGTTTATTAATAATTTTATTTACAAACTAATGGATACTGTATACCAAACAGTAAACTTATTCTCTATAACAGTATTACACTTCCCTTGGGTATTCCTTCTTGAATCATTGCATTATTATTAGTGATAAATTAATCGGCAAAATAATGTACATTAAAATGGTAACAATGAAACATATATAAAAATATATTAACGAATCGAACGAAATATGCGAGAATTTCATGTAAAAACTAAGTTGTATCATACAGTATATTAGGCTAATAATAATATAATAAAATGTACAATGGGTAAAAGTGTAAACACACATACATAGGTAATCGAATAGTTCACAAGAAATAATGTTTACAATATAAATCGACAAAAAAATACGATAACTACCTAATGTAAATCGCACCTAATGATGCCCTTTCAAATAAGCATCTTCGAATAATTGTAATTCGTGGGTTAAATAATTCGCCTTGTTACGTAAAACTTTCGCACGACCCCCGGCGTTTTCCAAACTCGTAACCTGAATTTCGAGCTCCTTCAGTTTCTTGTCCATATCCCCGGTGGCCTCGTCGACGAGGTGACACAATCTGGCGAATGTACCGCTCAGCTCCTGTTGAACTTGATGGCTGCAATTCGCCGATGTCAGATCTACGATCATTTTCAGTTTTCGCGTCGCGTGTGCCACATACTGTTTCTTAAAAGATTTCTCTTTCGCTTTGTTGGTCCACGTTAATCTTTCGTATAGGTAAAGACAGGAATAGACAGCTCCTGTAATGACTATCACTCTCCAACCTACCGTTTTCATTAGGAAACCGGCGACTAATAATCCCCCCATGGTACCTTGAGAACTGACACTTGCCAAAGCTATCCTACTCAGTATCGACCAATCTTCCACTGATGCTCCACCATATAAAAGTCTGCCATCTACGTTATCAGTCGGTGTGGAAGGTACCATGGAATTTTGAGGATCTTCCCGTTTATTTTTAACGGCGAGAAAACTTCCACGACTTCCCGCAAATCTATGTATCAACGTTGTAATTCCCCACGAAAATCTAAATTCTAAATCTTCGTGAAAATCAGCGCAGAGATTATCACAATTTAATCTGTACAAAATTTCGAAAGGCTGTCGTCTTGGTAATATTATACTTGAAGCGTTCTTCTGTGTTTCGGGTATTAAAACTTGCATTCTCTCTGTCATTTCCCGCTGACTGGCTTCCATATTTAGTGCTAAGGCGGTCGATAACCTGGCTCTTAAATTCGAACCAAGACCCGTTTCGACGTGAGTGTGAAGTTCTTTTTTATACACATTCAAAACTAAAGGTTCTGGATGGAAAGGTAAATTGAATTCGTCGACTAAGTTGCTGAGTCTCCTAATTTCTTCATTCAGAGCTTTGGATACCCGCTGTTCAACATCTTCGACTATATTGTGAATTTTTTGTTTCATTTCTTGGGTAACTATCATTAATTGCTGCTCTGTGTAGTTGATTTTATTGTGTAAATCTTTTCGTTGTAACAATTTTTCATCTTTTAATTTCTGAGCGTCGTTATATATCTTGTCTAGTGTTTCTCGAAGTTCACTGAAAAAAAAAATTCGTAAAGTTCGACACATTCCGAAAAAAATGAAACTAAATTGCTAGACAGTTTCTCAAATTTATATTCCTGTTTAGTAAAGAAATGGTGATTATTATAAGACGTAATTTGAAAAAGTTGCGCAAATCAAAACCGAATCAAATGTAATACTCTGCCAGTCTCCCCTTCGAAGAAGAATTCAACAAACTTCACTCTCAATTAATTATAAAAAATTAATTGTTTTAACTTACTTTGCAATGTATTTTCCTCTTTGTGAGTGTTGTTCGAATTTGGTCTTCACGGCGGACTTCGAAATGCATTCTTCAAATTTCCTCTCAAAGTCTTGAAATTCAAAGTACCTATTTTGAAAGCCTTCCGCAAGTGACATTGACGGAGAGCTATTTCCCTGTTCCGCTATTCGAGCTAGCAGCGCCTCTTTTGCAGATATAAAAAATATTCGCTCTTCGGCTTCTTTGGGTGTGCAAACTTTCAATTCTTTGACGAGGAAATCGATGGCTCTTTCTTGATGTTGTCTTCTAACCTGTAAGGTAGAATTATAAGTGAAAACGTGTATGTATGTAACAGAGATTTTTCTTGTAAAAACCCAACAAAATAGTTTTGACTTCGATTAACTGATATTCAATAACCGCGAACAAATGATCTACTTAATCGATGAAAATTGTAGCGTGAGATTTGAACAATGTAAACACACGACCCTTAAGCTGCTGTATCAGATAAAATCCTACATCTGAATCTAGAGGAAGTAGAAGAAATGATTGAGACACGCTGCACTATCGATAGACAAATTGTGTTCTAGCAACAGAGACAAATTTACGATCAAAAAGCTTCCTGAGATTTTCACTCTAGCGGACCAGTTAAGCAAAGAGATACGATAATTGAGAACACACCTAAAAGTTCCGAAGAGAATGTTTGCTTACTCCACCTACGATTTTGTTCGATGATAAACGAAATAAATTTGACAGCCTCAGATTTTACACTTTATTTACTCAATAAACATGTAGATTTAAGACATCAGTTATTATTGTAATACTAATGCCCCGTTTATAAAGAGCATTACACAGTATCCATTAGTACAGTACCCATATACAAGCAATTGATTCAGGTTAAAAGAGAGCTACCAGGTCAAAGGATAAAAAGAGAGGGAAGATCAATGCAGCTGAGATCCAAACAACAGATTTTACTCCCCAAGAATAGACTATTTACTATCGCTGTCCAATACAAACGTTTAGACCTGTTAAATAGGCTGCTGCTACCATGAATTGGCACACCATTTCCGAAATTTAAAGGAAATCCTTTTACAAAACGACTTTTACACAATAACGAAGTTTCTAGAGAAAATCAAGTCAATCAAATAATAAGATGTATATTTTACATGATATTATAAAGTATATTATTATTATTAGCAGACCACGAGTTATTATTGTACCCCCATTAATGTTGACACTTAAGATCTTTGTCTGTGGAATAAATACGGGCAAATACTTATAAGCAACTAAATTATGATTGGATTTTTGTTATGTTAATGTTGGATTTCGAAACAGTTTCAGACTTGAGTAATGAAATAGGTATTGAAAACCCTCTGGAAGATTAAACAATACCTCCCTCTAATGTTCAAACACGCAATTGTCCGAAAGAACGAAGTTCGTGTTCGTCCAGCCAAATGTACGGCGATAGACAGAGGTATTGTTTTTCATTTTTTTTGCTGTACCGCAAACAAAACAGAATAAGTTCGTTAATAAGACCACAGTTTGCCTGAAGAGAGTTGATATATTCGAAACGCGTCGTAAACAGAGTCTCATTAACATTTGAACTATTCTCAGACGTTCACTTCGGAAGATTATTGAATCTATCTTTTTTACAACTACAGTTAGAATTGTCTCGAATTATAAACACCGTAAACATACAAATACTTTTGATGTGCATTTGTTAATCGAAAATTAAGGCAATGAATTCCATAACAATGTTTGAAAAGAAATAAAAGACATACAAAAGACTCTATAACTTTGAGCTTTTAATATGTAAAACAAGTATTCTGAAAAATAAGAAGTCAAAACTTCGTATATTTCTTCTGACATGATTAATTTTTTGTTTCGTTTTTTTAGCTATATTTATAAAACCTATTAAAATCATAGACATTATTGAAGAAGATGCAATTGCAATGAATGTTATGTGTAAAGCGACATCAACAATTAGTCTAACACTTGATTCAATAGTATATGTATATACTCAAATCAAATGTAGTTTTGTCAACATAATTACTTACCTCAGCTTGTTCATCGTACTGCTTTATGTAAAAGACACACCAAGCAAAAAGATAAAAATTAATAATTATGGCCTTTATACTAAAATATTAGTATGTGTTTATGTCATACACCAGTGCCTCATATAATTCTAAATTTTTGTGTCTGAAGTTGTGAAGCATTTTCATAGTTATATGCAGCTTAGAAAATACAATACAGCTGTGTAATAATAATAATGACACTTGTTTCAGCGCTGCTGGGGCAAACTCATATTGAAACATTGCGTTAGTCTTTTACTGAACCCAATTAGATATGCCTTCATAAAAAAAATTGAATGTACACATTTGCAGCTATCGGTATTTAATGAAGAGTGCTTTAACTTATATATGATTTGCTTAAATTAGTGCGGATATTGGATATTTAGAATTCAGAGAAAATCTTTCTAGAATGTTATTAAATTCGAGCGTTAATTTGAATGAACATAAACTTCACTAAATGATATTTTACGCAAGAAATTGGCTGCTTATATGAGACATGTGTGTTATTTGACAATTGGTTTGCGAGTCGTACACATACCTGATCTAAAAATTCCGGTTCATTAGCTGATGCATCCCATCTATTATTTAAGATAAATATGTTCGGTTTCGACAGTCTTGTCGACACTTTATGGAAGAAATTTTTTTCCTAAACAAGAAACACAAATTGTAAGAAATTATACATGTATAACAGCATCACATACTGTAACCATCAAAGTGGATTCGGCGTTAGCTACTAGTACGAAGACATCAGCATCTAAACAATGTAAGTCGATCCACTCGTCCAAGTTTGGTGTAACATCGACACCGGGCGAATCGACAAAAACAACATCGTCGCGTAAAAGTAAACATCGATTTTTTGGCCAGTATACTTTTACTAATTGAGATTCGCTTAGTTTTTCTTTACAAAGTGCGTGTGCTAGCTGACCTACGGATTCGACGGCGCAATGTTCATCAGTTCCTTCTAATATCAAATACGCTTCATCGTTCGGCGAACCTTCGACCTACAATGCAAGATTTCATTATGTGTCCTGCCAGTAAATTACGGGTTATAAATTTTAATACAAGAAAAGAAACTAGAAATAAATACAATCTTATTTATCTACAATACATTAACTAGTAATTAAAATGTAAACTACTTTTTAGTATCTATTAAGAGTTTAGCCGCTTTATGTTTAAATTACATAAATTTCACTATGCAATTTAATTTTATGTGATTTCTATTTGTTTTTGAGTCAGCTTATCCGATAATATCATTATGGAATGTTTTTTTAATCTAAAATTTAAATTTAAGAGAAAATTACCTACCTGCAAAAAGCAATTTGTTGTGTGCCCTATACCACTAGGTAAAATTTTATCTCTAAGCATTGCATTTATAACAGTACTCTTTCCATTTGATGTACGACCAAAAAATGCTACTTTCATATGATCCCTTGCTAAAACATCTCTTATGCCATGTACTTTTTTAACAAACTCCTCTGACTTTTTAACAGAGTCATTATCGATAATTTCTTGTTCTTTTTCAAGCTCTGAAACGCAATTTTAAGTTTTATAAGCTTGTAAAACTGCAAATAAAGCCAATATCTATTACCATGCATATAATATACAGCATCTTTAACATAATCTTCGATTTCTCCAAATATATCATTTATCTTTTTTTTCGCTTTAACAAAGATCTGTAAAGGAGAGTTGTCAGCTGAGTTTCTGATTTGGCGATGGTCTGGAATACTACTCATTGGAGATCTATTATGGGGACCATCACCCGACATCATAGAAACAGTGCGATTTAAATAAGCTGCCATTTGAACGTGCTAAATTCACAATAACATATAGCATGCAAGTCGCAACTGAAACAAAACAAATTAATTGCACTTATTTAAATCACAAAATTAGAAAATAAATCTTTAGGTAATATTGTAAAATATCTTGAGATATTCAAAAATGAGTAAATTCAAGTTGTGGAATGTAATTAATACAAAAAAGAAATTGCTAAACAAGCAACATGCATCGGGAATTATATGAAATTTAAAATTCCAAATTAACCTGCTCATTGCGGGGCATAGTAGATTGTCACGCTACCTAACCTCAATCTCTAAAAAATCAATGATTTATATCATGTATTTTTCAATAAAATACATTTTGTAATGTTTGGATAGACTCACCTCGTTTATTTTCACTTCGGTTGAATATACGCCTAAGAAGATCCAAAAATAAAATTTTTGGTTGGTCTAAATCTAAAACGTAAATTATGTACAAACTAATTCTGTCATTGATTATAAATATAAACTGCAGTTTTGATCAAAAATCATATACCTAGATATTAAAAAAAAAGCGTTATTCGAATTATTATCATCACTGTCTTAATAAAACATTTAGTAAATTACTTACACAAATTTCATTAGTTACGTAATTTCTTCTATTAAGCCATGTGATAAACTAACTTGCAAAAATGTTTCATAATTCGGTTATATAGATTAATTTTTTTGAAGTCAAAGTATATTATTAGTATTTTAGGGAATCCATACATAATCTACATTAGTTAAAAATGTAATTAGACCATTGTATTATCCAGGTTTACTAATTATTATAAGTTCTATATTATTTTAATTGAATTGGTATGTTTGGTTGCCTAAGTAAGAGTGAATTTAAAAAACTAATGCCCTTTTAGTATATATTTTTAAAACCTTTTACATTTTTAAAATTATTATTTTCGTAATAATTCAGAAAAAAATAAGGTTTTGAAAATACATTTGTTTATTGTTCAATTAATAAATTTATAAAAGAGAATTAATGATTGGCGCAATATGTAGATATGTTCGGATTCAATTTCTATACATAAGTTACTGAAAATAAATACAATTTCAGTAGCGCTCGCGGTGCTTGAGAGGTTCAGATGGGAGTATACTGGAGTATACTTCAAAACAATTTTCAGCATCCCCTTAAACAAAAGGGGTTATTTTACGATGTGATATTAGACCTTAAGTTTTATTAAAGACAGTATTAAGTAATATGCGAAACAGTTTTCATTTGCAAAGTGTAAGTGTTTTGATGTTTAGGGTTAGATATACTTACCTTGTCTTATACTAATATTTTGCTTAGATCCTTGATCTAATTAATTGCATTAGTATATTTTATTTCTGATTAACAGTGTTTATATGATTTTAGAAATTTTTCAAATTTCAGTTAAACCCAAGAAAATATCATCATGAGCAATGTTCTGTACAGTTTCTTCAGCATCCAACAAATTTTAACAAAAATGAGTGTAGTGTTTTTGCAACCCCCAAAAAATGAAAACAAACAAGAATGGATTTACAGGGGTGAAGGCAATGCAAATTTGGTTATATCATTGCCCGATAAAAGACAGATTTTAAGAATACGAAAAACAGAAAAGCCAAAAACATTTTTTGTATGGTTACTTAATTGGATTTCTGATTTTCTGTATTGGGACACTAAATACGAACTCACAAATGACAGTCAAGATCTTAAGTTTTATAAGCAAGTGATGATGCCCCTTTTGGGAAATTTTGTGTGTGAAGCTACATCTGTAATTATGACCAAGAAACAAACACATGATCTCAATAAAGCTATAACACAATGCAGACCTAGTGAGTACAATTTTTGCCTTTATTTGTTAGTGTTGCAAACATCTAGAATTTTCTTTTACACTTTGCAAATAATGACTTTTAATTTTGTAATTCAAAATTAGGATTGTTTGTATCTGCATCAAGAATTTAAGAATTATCCTTTTTGTAATTACATGTAAAGTTAATTTATAAATATTTAATTTTATAAATTATATTTTGAACAAAAATAATAGGGTTTAATTCAGAAATTTTTACCTGAATAATTGATTCATATAACAGTAAATGTTTATGGGGGTAACACATTAAAAAATTCTGGATAAAATTTTATTCTTAATTATTGTAAATATAATTTAAATGTGCAGTTACATTAAGAAATTTTTTGTATGTAAATGTATGCCGCATATTTTTTCTTTATATAAACATTTTATTTTTTATTTCATGATTGTAACCAAGAGGACGGAAATATTATACAATTTATTATAGTTGTTAACAAGATAATTTTGTTTATATCTATTTTCGTCCGAGTTGATAATTGTCCAATGTTTTTCTAGAGTTTTTTTTTTATTCTATTGTTTAGACATTATTATTAGTTTATTGATTCCACTTAACGCATAAATCATTGTTATTGGAAGCAATTTTTTTCATATTTTTAATAAACGTTTCTCCCAATACCATATTATGGGCGTGCCCGGTCTTCCTTATTGCTTGCGTAAGAACAACTTCGATTCACTTCACAGCTATAACTATAGCAAGAGAAAGTGGTGCATGTATTTTTGTTTGCACGAAGTGAATGTTAAAAATACGACACACAGTTTATGTTTTTTAATTAGAAAAATAAACGAACCAAAAGCTATTTTCATATTTCCAAATTTTAATATCCGATAATTAAGTCAGCGTACTTTCATAACGGTTATTAGTGCGATAATGGTATTTACATTACTTAAATTTATTTAGATATCCGATTTTTCGAAATTACATATCAATATTTGTACACTCTAACTTGCGCAGTTATTTTCCAACGTCTATGTATAACGTGCATTGTTAAAATATGGTAATATTGGGTAAATGAATATGTATTTTTATTACAAAATGAAAGGTCCATTTCGAAACAAATGTGAAAGGTTTATAGATAGAAACATTATCATTCAAATTAATATAAAAGTAAGCGTTTGTGGAGAGCGGTAGATAAACCGATGAACACGTGCTTGTATGATCGCAAAATTGTTGTAAGTGGAACAGTAATTAACGTAATTTTGTAAAAGTACCTTTAATTGATTAGAATCGTCGATAGACACATAATTCTAATAAGGCGTTCTGGTCAAAAGTAACTGATTGTATTGGCGTATTTGAAAAATTATTGGTAAAGTGTTAAAATTTCTTCTTGATTGTCGCTTCTGTTGGGATGTTGTATTATTTTTATACCATTTACTGACACGGAAACTCGCCCTAAATTTTTTCGATTACAGAAAAAAATCGTTCATCTTCGTTCGGTCATTATCTTCGATTCTCCGTTTTAAAGGTGAATTTTAACAGAGACTGATGATTGAATTAATCAAAAAAAGGTAAATAAAACCCTTTTCCACAATAATGTTCGTATTCGGTTTGTGTTTGGTTTTTGACGGTTAAAGTCTGGTACGGATTTGTTTCTGTGCGAGTTTTATCACGGATCAGGGTGCGACAGTATGAGATGAAAACTTAATTGTCAATATACGTATTCAAAAACCGAACATTATTGTGGAAAGAGGCGTTATTTATCTTCGCTTTAAGTTCTAAAAATCCGTAATGTTTGTACAGAAACATTCTCGATTTTATTGCAAATTACTTCTTGAAATTCTTAAATATTACGCAACCGATTTTGTTTTTGTAAAAATCCAAATAAAATTTTACTAAAAAAAAGGTTTTGTGTTGTGGCAATAATTTGCCCATACTTATTCATTTTACAAAGACTTAAACATTTAAATATTGTAGCAGTTGTGTGGACAATAGCTCAGTCTTCTTAGAGGAATCCGTTCAAAACTTCCTACTCATCTAGCTGATTTAAAAAGAGATTATGTATTAGTTCATTATATTTCTGAACGATATTTATTTGCTAAAGAAACAGCTGCGTGACATTGCTGCCAAAACGTTTCTATAAAAAACTATGAGAGTTTTTCAATGGGGATTAACTGACGTAACCAAACAGACGAAATCAAGTCTCGTGGAAAATATCCCATCTAATATATAATTGAACTGCTGTAATTGTATATGAATGAGTTAATGGAGTCAAAGTATTGGGTTTACCTGAAAATTTTTGACGACAAACTCTTCCAGTGTCGAAAAAACATTCAGCGACATGTTATTGATGTTACGCCAAAACATTAGTTGACACAATCTTTTCTGGACACAGACTATTACATATTATAAGTATGTATACTTTTGATCGTTTACACATGGAAACCATTCCTCCTTATACATTTATTTTGTTACCGTGTGCTGTATATTCATATCCGCGACCTCCCATACGCATTCATACGTACGTATAATCTACATATGCGGAATTTTCCACATACTGCCTGCTTGCTATCTTTGTAAGCTTTATTAAATAAATTGCTTCTATAATTATCACGCAGGTCATGTATGTTATTTTTATGTTTATGTTTGTTTGATGTGTGTCTGTATTTAGACCACCCAAGCGCCATTAACACTTAATTGCTGATTATTTATACATTTTTGCAATAATCGGTCCAGAATACAGTCGCTGGCTTTTCACAAGTTGCTTCATACTTTTCAAATGGAAAAGTCTTTATTTTTAACACGTTGTACACCTTACTAGAAGTTTTACGCGGTATTTATAGAAATGGATTTAGAAGTACAATACGTAACACATACTCATCAGTATATTATTAATATTTAAAATTCATCGCAAGTATAAACATCGCCTCGTAGAAATTGCCTTCAGTTGTAAACCTAAAGGACTTCCAATTTAGTCAATTATATTTGAACTTTATGTTTCCAGTTTTTAATGAATTTGTCTTACTTTCTTAGTAATATATGTGGCAAGACCTGTACTACTTTAAAACCTGCTTAACACATGGATTAATAAGTCCCGAGACTAACCCATAGATGGCGCTCGTAGTAAACCAGTAACCACGTCTTTCTAGAGTACTAACCTTTGCTTGAAACGTGTCAAAATTTTAAGTCGATCGAACCAGAAACAGCTGAGTTATCGAGGTTGGAGTAAAGTCGTTTTGTAGTTTGTTTAAACAATGGAAAAAACCGAGTTTCGTGTTCTGATAAAACATTGTTTTTTAATGGGTAAAAACACCACGCAAGCAAAACAATGGATTGAAAACGTGGTCGTACCGACACAAATGACGCGGAACGCTCGGGTAGATCTGTGGAAGCCGTTACACCGGAAAATGTGAGTGAAGTGACAAAAATTATAATGAAAGATCGTAAAGTGAAGCTCCGTGAGATTGCTGAGATGACACAGATATATGGAAGTGTATTTACTATCCTTCATGAAAAATTGAGCATGAAAAAGGTTTTTTCCAAGTGGGTGCCGCGATTGCTCTCGATGGAACAAAAACAGCAACGAGTCGATGATTCAGAAAGTTGTTTATCGCTATTTATTCGCAACAAAAAAGATTTCTTGCGTCGTTACTTGACCATGGACGAAACATGGATACATCACTACACTCCAGAGTCGAAGCGGCAGTCATCTGAGTGGCGCACAGCTGGCGAAAGCCGTCCGAAACGTCCGAGAACGCAGCAGTCAGCTGGCAAAGTCCTGGCGTCAGTTTTTTCGGATACACATGGCGTGATTTTCATTGACTACCTCGAAAAAGGTAAATCGATCAACAGTGATTATTATATTGACTTACTGGTGCTTTTGAAGGAGGAAATCGCAAAAAAAACGACCGCACATGCAGAGAAAAAAAATCCTTTTTCACCAAGACAATGCACCCTGCCACAAGTCGATGAAAACAATGGCAAAATTGAACGAATTGGGTTTTGATCTGCTTCCCCACCCCCCATATTCGCCAGATTTAGCCCCCAGTGACTACTGGCTCTTTGCTGATCTTAAAAAAATGCTCCAGGGAAAAAGATTTGGCTCAAATGAGGAGGTCATCGCTGAAACTGAAGCTTATTTTGAAGCGAAAGATAAATTTTTTTATAAACATGGTATTGAAAAATTGGAAAAGCGTTGGAACCATTGTATCACCCTAAAAGGTGATTATGTTGTTGAATAAAAAAAAATTTTGCAAAAAAAATGTTGTTTTCATTGTTAGTCTCGGGACTTATTGATCCATGTGTTAGACTGCCTTTGTTGAACGACCACCTGAGTAAACGACCGCATTTTATTAAGTTCCATTTAATATTAAAGAGTTAAATTTAACTCGTCTAGAACGGCCATCTCTCGAAACAACCACATTTTGACGCACAGAGGCATAGAAAACACGGGAGTTTTGTGTATCGTCTTTGAAATGCTACTAAAAAAGACACACTCGAAATTTCTGTTTGAACTGTCGTTACATAACCAGTCAACTGAGTCGAGATTCGGATACACAATTTTATTTTTTTATTTGTCTCATTATAACCCGATGTCTGAACTAAACAAAAATAGCAATCATCGACGTGATTTTTCGGTTTACGCCGGATCATTGGAAAACGCCAAAAATTAGCTTTTGGCGTTCTCCCTTGCTCCACTGTCGTTATGTCATTAATGATAATTACTTTAATGTGTTTTTTTTTGGTTTGATCGATAAGTAATTTTTGCGAACTTATATTATTGGGGCAGAGTTAGTAATTAAATGCACATTATGTTAAATGGAAATGAGGAAGAATTTGAAGTGATAGAGAAAAACGGGTTTGATATTTGAAATCGCCATGACAAAATTAGTTAAAAACAGGTGTCAGATTACAATCAGCAGAAAAAAATTAATTGTGGGCCTGTGTAATTAATTAAACAAAATAAACAATTTCCGTTTTCAGAATCTAACATTTTTTTAACAATTAGTTTTGAAAATAGTAAATTTAAATCTGTTGGGCATAATTTTTAGGCTTCTTATATAGATTTTCTTTATTTAAAAATGTATTTTTATCACACAATTTTAATAAGGTAAGGAAGAAAAGTCTTTAATATTTTTACAATGATTGTAAAACAACCATTCTCGTTCCAAATACGATATTTCATATTTAACTTGAAACTTACGTATTTCTACTAAACGCATGTTGCACAATATTCCACCTTATGTGATCAATTCAGAAGCTCTTTATTGAATTACGATTTTCAATAGAAAGTCTTAGAAAACCGAACTTACCACTTTGCATATGAATAACTGTACGTAAGGTACATAATATTGAAACGACTTATTTAATGAAAGACGTGTAATGTTTAGTTTGCCATACATGTATGTATTTCTTATTTAATTTCTTTTTATGACAGCGGCAAGGCAATCGTCACCTTCAATAACATCAGGTCTCGTCATAAGTGATTACTCATTTCAAAAGTTCGTTTCATTCAATGAAATAACGCATCATGTAACTAAAACATGTGAAACCTGTTTTTTCGTGTTTACGCACGAGTTTAATAAGTGTAGAATCGATTTTGAATTTTGTTATAATGATCTAATTTTTATTAGACTAATATTCGTTCTGACAAAGTTCATGATGCCTTTACATAAAATGGTTTCTTTATATGTATAAGTATAAATTTAGTAAATCTTGGGAAGCAATTTGAAGATTTCATCAAATCACGTTATTTCTTTAGAAATTCATCTTTTCTGAGCGTCTGTAGTCTTCTTGGGTTTTCAAAATCATCTAAACCTTGTCTTCAGAAAGTTTAGTTTCTTGTGAATAACAGCATGAATTATGATTTTCTTTAATGCATGCTGGCTTTAATATTAGAAAAGAGAACCAATTTGCCGCTTACTTAAGTAATTTGCAAAATTATAATGCCGTTAAGTCTGGTAATATTAGGGACGTTTCAAGCATTGTTTCAAAGTATCAATAAGAAATTATAAAAGCAGAAATATGGAAAAAAATATTGGAAACATTTCATTGTACAAAAATGGTTTACAAGAAAATTAAACCGAATTTTTAATAAAAAATGAAACGCAAGGCAATGCTAATTGTTCGTAGTCATTTATTTTAATCTTTAATCAATATACTCTTCCACAGCTTCGATATAGCGATTGACACAATCTGTTGGATCGTTAAATGAGTTTCTGTTTCCGAGATACTCTTGAGAGTTATAGTGATTGCGTTTTAAACGTTTTCACTGGTGTCGTATTGCTTTCAATTTATGGATAAATTAATCCTTGAGAGGAAAAGGAGTTAAGCACGGCATAGACTTTTTGAATCATTTGAAATGTTTTGATTAATCTCTGTTGCATTTAAATTTTCAACCACTGGCTGATCTTGGAATACCCACACAAGTCGACTGCTGTTTACTATCGGGCTAATACGTATAGATCCAAGATTCATCACCTGTGACAACTTTATAAATGTTCTCTGAAACACCGCCATTGTATTTTTTGTGCATTTCTTGGCACCAATCGACGCGAGTCCTTTTTTGAGCGGTTGTCAAATTATGTGGTACCCAACGTGAATGTTCATCCAGGATCTTATGCACGCCAGTGTTACTAATACCTAGAGCTGTCTCGATCTCACGGTATGTCACATGACGGTCTTGCATTATCAATTCAATGTTTTCCGACACAACAACATTTGTGAGACGACCTTCACGAAATTCATCGTCCAAAGAATGCCGTCCAAGTTCGAATTCACTATACCAACGATATACTGTAGTTTTCGATGGTGCTTTATCACCATATAAAGAATTCAGCTCGTCGATGCATTCTTGTTGAGATAATCCACGCCGAAAGTTATGAAAAAGAAACGTTCGCCAGTAATTCCATTTTTTCGCTGACGTAAAATTTTCAAGTTACTGTGAACAATAGAAATAGCGACCGGATAATAAAACTGTCAAGGTAAATATATTGTAAAAAATGACAAACTTCACGATGCAATCATCAAATCGGAGGCAACACAGACAGTGTTGCCAGTTCCCGAAATATAAACGGCTTCCCTCGTATATTATTAAACGTCTAAAATTTATAATGTAATCTTATAGTATATGAAAAAGTTTTGCTCTTTGTACGCATTCGAAAAACACACTTAAATCGACGTAAACATACAAATTTATTTAAATTCACCTTTACCTTAATAAATTTTTGGAGAAATTTTAATAATATGTATTGCAACACAAATATTTTTGAAGTTAGTTATTAAAAGTTTCAAAACAACTAGTGACTAGTAGGTGACATTTCAATATTACGCAAGCATAGATAAAATAATAAAAAGTGTGAGTTAATCACAGTTTCATTCCTTAATTTGTTGTCACGTGGTCAAAATAAAGCAAGGAAAAATCTTTTGAAAATTTGGGATAAATATTTACAGCGCACGAGAGTCCGAAAGAAAATTACAATAACAAAAATGGAATTTTAATTAAGCACAGACATTTTCGTTCAAGAAAAATAAGATAAAGTTTACATCTATGCATGTTTGTACAGACTTGCTTTGTCCAACAAAACGGTTCATTTAGAATGTTTTGATGTCATAGTACTACGAAACAATGACATCAATGCATGTTTAATTTTGTCTTGTTATTTTTCGAATTTTGAGAGCAGCTTTTGCCCGATAATAAATACTAATATTTTGTGAATAATTTTGTAGGTAATGCGATCTATTTTAAGCATTTTCACGGGTGTGTAGTCTATAAACATTCTTATTCGTATTTAAACGTTTATTTTTGTATTATAAATATAAGACTCTCAAAATATTTATTATAATTTGTAACAATCGTTAATTGAGGAATGGTTTTCCTTATTTTCTTTTCCCGATTGTTACAATTTCTTGATTTCGGTTTCTAGTTTTCGCCAATCATCTTACATTCGTTATTGTTCCTGTTTCCTTTTAAGGTTGAAACTATTCAACTTTAAAAGGAAACAGGAACAATAACAAATGTTCTGCTTGTTTTTTTGTGACATTATGATTGATATTGTCAATCGACATCCATCATCTGTTTCTTCAGCTAATACCAAATTCGAATTCTTTGAGCTATTTTCATTGTTTGTGGAAATTAAGTAGGCCGACGTTTCGGCATTTACTCTACTGTTGTCTTCAGATTTTCCTTCATTATTATGGCTCTGCAATTCATCTGGCTTGTGTGTGCCTTAACCAATTACTTTGTTAGTTAGATTTTAATTTAACAATACTTAAACTTTAATATAGAAGTAATTATTATAATTTATTCAAATAATGTGTATTCGATGTCTTACAATAACTCCTTTTAATCTTATAAACAACGACCCAGAAAAATAAAATACATTTAGAAAGTTTAAAATAGGTTATGAAACCTACTTTAACCTTCAAAGTTAACAACAAGAGCCAATCGCTAAGGCATGGAGTGAACTAATTTCTGTGCAGTCTTTCGACCAATGCTATTCAATTCTTGGTAAATCATTAATACATAGTTGCCTTTCAGAAAGCTCGTCTTTTCCAATTCTGCACTTTAATTCACTCCACAAATATTCAATAGGATTTGGATCGTTTAAGCTTTATACAAGACCAATTCTTTGACAGTTCTGGCAATGTCGCCATTGTGGGAAAATAAGGTTTTCCTGCAGTCTGAGTTTTGGTAGCACTTTCATGAATTAAGATATTAAAATATACCGCGTATCCCATGATTGTAACGGCTTAAGGGTATGTTAAAATGTCTAATGAACATATGCCCAAAACTATTGTAACTGAACTACAAGCATTTGCAGTTAGTTCTGGATAACCCTGCCAATGCAGATATTATGTATCGCTATAAACAAAAATCTCAATAAAAATCACAAACAAGTCGCTTTATTAAATTAGTTGTTTCCCGATTTATTATTACTATTATTTTGGCGTGGAGGAGAAAATTTTTACAATTAACGAGTGCAAGGCATTCTTTGCATGTGTTTGATTGTGGTTTGAAGTTCGAAAGGATTTTCTTTTTTCACCAACAAAATGTGGAACCCAACACCAAGCTTGCTGACTTTTCTAAATGCCAGAAGTAAACACAACTACAGTGATGCCTTTTAACTTTTTTGATAATGTACTTTGCCGTGGTTTGAATTTCGCCAATGATTTGAAAGCTTTAATCTGATAAAGGCCCTGGTCTGAGTTCATCTTCCAGAAGAAGCTTGGCAAATTGATTACCATGTTTCCTTCCCTCCTAAAGAAAGGCTTACAGTCGTGTATATAGTTGTTCACCAGTGAGTGTTGGTATACACACCGTATTGTTTGTATCGCAAAAAGAATCACTGGCGAATGACTATACTAACGTCTGTTAGTCTCCCAGTTATTTTCTTATTTTCTATTATACTTTCATTTTTATATTTCCATAAAACACACTCAATTGTAGAATTACTTTTTCCAATACTAAAGACAATATCTCAACAGTTTTTCCTTCCTTACTTTGATAATTATTTAATATACTTGTGCACCAGTTCTCATGGTTTTTATTTTCAATCAACTATAACATTTTTGTTAATAAACGTGTGGTCTAATGTATCAGTATTTGTCCGAATACTTTCGCGTAAGTTGTTTTTCTGCCATCTAGACATATTGATTATTTTGAAAAACGATTTTTCTTTTTTCTTTTGTTATTTACAATGAAAAAGAGTTATTATAAAGTATAGAATGTTTACTATTTTAATAAATTACACTTCTCTTCCGAAGGCTTACTCTACAGACTGTATCCAGTGTTATTATTATTCCAATTTATCTACACACATCATTTTATCTTAAACAAATATCTACATACATCAGATATCCACTTGCTATTTTTATGATACATTTTGAAACGAGTTATTGTAGGAAATTATAAGAATATTTTATAGTGCCAATAACAATATTTATTTAATGACAGCAAAAAGTCGATTGTTCTGGGAATATAAAACATAAATCCCATCTTATCAACACTCGAAATACATCCATGTATCACAACTTCGACGTTTTTCTGACGTCAACCAGTGCGCATATGACTAACAGATATATTCTCTTACAGAATATCACGGTCGTAGCGAATGCAAAGGTAACAGATAATAATGTGTAAAAACAAAGGCTAATGATAATTACGTTAAGTATGTAAAGCCTATATACTTTCGTAATTGCGTTTTTTAATGATAATTAAAAGGTGGTGCATTCTTGTTGCTCTTGTTTTACAATAATACACAGGAAATAATTGAATTAATTAAATTTAGGGAAATCCTTATCAAAAATTCTGTTTATTAAGTGTCTTAGTGTTTTATACTTATTCAATGACAATATCGGTCGTAGTCAAATTTATATACTCAGTTTTCCAATTTTAAAGAATATACGAAAGTTAATTGTTAACTCGGATGAAAGTTTATTGAATGTACATTAATGAATAGAGCGGCGACGAAAGTGGCAATACCATAGACGGTACGGTAGAACGGGCAATTGGTGCGCAGTGAATGAGATCATTCACAACATATACAATACGGTTCACGGTTGGTGTTTAAGTGTAAATTATAAACTGCGGCGCAAGTGTCCGTAGCAGTGCCGTGTCTAGACTTATTCTTACACAATTAGTGCTTACCTAGTAATATGTAATTTCATAACCCTGGTAATGTGTTGTGGAAGTAACTGTACACCTGCATCATTGCATACGTCTCTACGGTTGCTTCTGTAAATGACGTCCTTCGCGACGAGAAAATGTTTTTGTATAGAGAAAAAGATCGTTCGGCGTCTATTGATGTAATTTTGGCAGAAAGAAGCTGTTGTTCAAAATCATTCCAGGGCTCACTATTTGCACATTTGTCATAAATAGTTCGTAAAACATGCAAGTCCGGATTTTTTTTTAAAACACTTAATAATTTTTGATGAGCTCGTACACCAGCAGCGTCAGTTAAACTATGCAAATGAGCGGTCACATTTTGCACTATGCATAGTGATGCGTCTAAGGGCAGCGAATCGTTTTCGTTTTGAAGTTTTGTAATTGCTTCTACTGATGGATGGTAATTGTTATATATTGTATGCAGATCTTCCAGAATTTGGGGATTTTCAAATTGATGTTGACTGTCTCTGATTGCTTGGGATTCGGTTGGCCTAAATTTTGATATAACGGATTTAACTTTGTGAAAATTCTTATGGTAATAAAAAGCTGCATTTAGCCACGTGCCCCATCGTGTAAGAATGGGTTCCGGTGGTTCCGAAATATCTGGACAAGTTTTATGAAATTTTTTAAGTCGTTTAGGGGATTTAAGAAACACTTGTTTGGTGGATCCAATCAAATGATCAACGTTTTTATAACTACTTCTAACATTTTCAGCAACTAAATGAAGAGCATGGAGTACACAAGTTATGTGTATTAATTTAGTTACTTTCAGTAAACGTCCGAGTAGTAACATAGTAGCAGCACCATCTGTTACAAGCATGCAGACTTGAGTACTATGAATGTGAAATTTCTTTAAGGTGTTCATTATTATTTGCCGAATATTTGCCGCAGTACATGCTTGTATACGTTTACAGGCTAACAAATAGGGCTGTGAAAATGTGTTGGCTGATAAAATACGTACGATTACGTTTATTATACTATTTTTTTTTAAATCAGTAGTCTCATCTACAGTAATCCACACATTTTTATTATGCAATTCTCTTCTTGCTATATTTTCAAGCCTCTCTCTTAAACGCGGCAAATGTTTCTGTAAAGTTCTTCTTGCAGGTAATTTATAATTTGGCAGATATTTATTCCAGAACACTTGAAAAGGGCGTTTGCTTATTAAACGAAGCGGCAAATTACATGCACTCAACATAAATAAAAAATCATAAAGGAATGTTGCATAAGGTATTTCATTTCTTTTGTTCAGTTTATGTATTGCACTGTTCACATGTTTTTTACAATTGTCTTTCTTCCGTATTATAAGTCGCTTATTACAAACCAAACACAATACTGCACATCCATCATACTTTAAATCGGGAAATTCTGCTATGTATTTTCTTACCGACGTAGCAAACGGCACAGACTTTCGCGACATGTTTGTGTGAAGTTATTATAAACACTAAACACTAACCGTGAACCGTATTGTATTTGATGTGAATGATCTCATTCACTGCGCACCAATTGCCCGTTCTACCGTACCGCCTATGGTATTGCCACTTTCGTCGCCGCTCTATTAATGAATGATAACTAGCAGGTTATCAGGTGTACCAGAAAATCATTACCGGTTTTCCTAACAGATGTCGCCAGACTTAAGTATGCAATGTTATGATTTGACACATATGTCATTCTATTCTACTGACATCAAGCTTCAAAGCAATACATGTTATATTTTGAGAAAGTAACACCGTCATAGATTTATACCTCTTTGGAAATATCGAGTTTCGTGCCTGAAGAAGTGCATTTGCGGTACGCATTATTTGTCTTATTTAATCCTACGGTGAGCATGCTCCAACCATAAAAACACGCGTCGTTTCGACAATTCAAAAGTGGTGATTTCAATGTGCAAAAAAAGAAACGTTCTGGGAGACCGAAAAATTGTGATGCGAAATTGCAGAAGTTGTTGGATGAAGATGCTCATACGAAACACTGCTTCGAAACGTTACATAGTCCGCACTTCATTCAACAAAATTGCTACCTGCGTCACATACAAGCGATAACTGAACTAAAACTGTCTAGGTGTATTAGAGGGAAGATATTTTTTCTCTTCATTAGATATTGGTCGATCTGCGTTTCTTATTATACAGACTGTATATATTCTACAACAGTGCTTATCTACGAACTCGACAGATGACAAAAGCGAAACCGAAGCCAAATTATAGAGATGTGAAGGCGCTTCATCTGCAATACTTGCCGGATATGCTAAAATTTTTACAACATCTGGTTCGTTTGTTTGACGATAAAAATATGAATACTTTAGTTTACAATCAAAATATATAAATAAACACTATTCTCTAGGAATCCTTCAGTACTATTTTATTGTTAATTTAAAATTACTAAAATCAGATTTATATTTTGTATGAACCACTTTAATATTCACTAATCAATAGTTACAAAAATTAGGGTACGGTTCCAATCCACTTAAAAATGTCGTTAATTGTAACGTGTCGTAGCCAAAGTAAACAAATATATGTGCCCAACGTAACAGTTCCTTAATAATTCTTCGGTATTAACGACGCATTTTGTCAACTTGGAAAATAGATTAAAACATCATGTGTATGTAGATGTGGTAACAGTTACTCAAAGCGATTAAACTACAATGTATATTGTATTCAGATATACTATATCGCCATTTAAGGCCATATTAATTCCACAAATACTGTTACTTCAATACTGTACCCATCTGCCGTGTGCTATAAACGCGTATTTATTTACCAACACAAAGTACATGTATATTCGTATAAATTAAAAGATAAACATAGCAGTTCGCAAAAGGTCGCCTAATATTGATCTGTCTTATATGTATATGTACGTATACAGTATCTCCTATAAGTAGAGGAATAATGTTCTTGATAAAATTGTAAAAATAAACAAATAATATTTGTGTAGATTTAAAGAAACTCTCATTTGTAATTGTTTAAACTGCTAATTTAAATCTATATGGATTCATTCAGTATATTCACACCCTACCCGCCTTACGAGGGAGCGTTTTTATATTCGCGGAATGAGCGGGTTGTAGAGGGGTGAGTAGGCGCATTGGGGGCATGGCCTGTGCAGCGACTCATGATTAGTATAAATACGAAGTTTCATTGTTATTAGACAGTTAGTCTTTGAGCTATCGTCAACCAAGTAACATAATCAGGAGTGAAAAGTGAAATATGGAACAAATCGAATATCGTGCCGTTATAAAGTTATTTCCCAGGCAAGGAAAATCAGTCGCGACCATAATGAATGAGATGTCATTGGTTTACGGCGACTCTTGTCTAGGAAAAACCATGGTGTACAAGTGGCATAGTTTATTTAAACAAGGAAGGGAATCCCTTGAAGACGACCCGAGGCCGGGCAGGAGCATTGAGGTGACCACGCCAGCACTTATCCAAAAAGTTGAACAAATTGTACTCGAAGATGCTCGACTAAAGAAGAAACAACTCGCAGAAATGGTTGGAGTATCCGATACAACAATTTTTAAAATCCTACACGATCATCTCGGCATGTCTAAGGTCAGCGCAAGATGGGTGCCGAGAATGCTCACGCCGCCGCAAAAACAACAGCGCGTAGAGTGTACGCGTGCATTTTTGGACCTCTGTAATGAAGACAAGGATGGTGTATTGAGTGGAATTGTTACTGAAGACGAAACTTGGGTTCATCATTATGAACCTGAGTCCAAACAAGACTCCATGCAGTGGCATAAAAAGGGCACAGCACCTCCCAAGAAATTTAAAGTGTCACAATCAGCTGGGAAACTCATGGCAACGGTATTTTGGGACTCGGAAGGAATATTGTTGATTGATTATAAAGATAAAGGTGTTTCTATAACCGGAGAATATTACGCTTCAATATTAGAGCGACTAAAAGAAGCCATTAAAGAGAAAAGACGGGGAAAATTGACAAAAGGTGTTCTGCTTTTGCACGACAACGCGCCCGTCCACAAGAGCCGCGTTGCGTCAGCTGCCCTGCATAAGGTGGGCTTCGAAATTGTGAATCACCCACCCTACAGCCCAGACCTGGCCCCGAGTGATTATTACCTGTTTCCGAAAATGAAAAAAGAGCTGCGGGGTAAAAAATTTACTGCCGATGATGAAGTCAAGGAGGCAGTTTCGGCGTATTTTGCAGATAAAGAGAAATCATTTTTTTATGAGGATATAAATAAATTAATTGAAAGATGTGAAAAATGTATCCGTCTTGCAGGTGAATATATTGAAAAAGAAAAATAATTTGGTTTTTTTATTTCCACCCCTTGTCCCCCATTCCGCGAATATAAAAACGCTCCCTCGTATATCGCAGGTACACTATCGACCATAAGGGTTTGCCCATATGTACTACTGTGGGCAAAAAATAGTAAGACTTTGTTCATAATTTTCAAATTCTTAATTTATTCTTCCAAATCTATTTCGTCCCCCTCAAAGTAATCCCCTCTGGCCCCAATACACTTGTGCCAACGTTTCTTCCAATTCTCGAAACAGTTGTTAAAGTCAATTTCAGGATTAGCCTTCAATGCGCGTAGCGATTCACGTTTAATGTCTTCAATTGACTCAAAACGGTTTCCCCGGAGCGGTCGTTTGAGTTTGCTGAATAGCCAGAAGTCACACGGAGCTAAATCGGGCGAATACGGTGGTTGCGGCACGATATTGGTTGAAAATTTGGCGAAAAACTCATAAGGAATTAATGCAGTATGCGACGGTGCATTATCGTGGTGCAAAAACCAAAAGTTGTTGGCCCATAATTCTGGCCTCTTTTTACGAATAGCATTGCGCAAACGACGCCTAACACTCAAATAGTATTCTTTGTTGACAGTTTGGCCGGTCGGAAGGAATTCGGAGTGCACCACACCTCGATAATCGAAGAAAACTGTCAACATAACCTTGATTTTTGACTTGCTTTGACGTGGTTTTTTGGGCTTCGGCTCACCTTTGATACGATATTCGGCCGATTGATCGTCTGTTTCCGGGTCATAAGCGTAGATCCAAGTCTCATCTCCAGTTATGATGCCTTTCATTTTGTCTTGATAGTCGGAAAGCATTGTTTCACACACGTCAACGCGACGCTGTTTTTCGATAAAATTGAGTGATTTTGGAACAAATCGTGCTTTCACTTTCCTTAGGCCCAAATGATCTTTCAAGATGGTTTTCACTGATCCTTCCGATATTCCAACGATGCCAGTAAGGTCTCTGACTGTTAATCGTCGATTCTCAAGCACCAGTTCCTTGATTCTATTGACGTGTTAATCATTAGTTGAGGTTGATGGCCGTCCTGGACGTGGTTCGTTGTTCAAATAATTAATATTGTAGCCAAATTAAAACTAATATGTTGATAAATTGTAATTACAAAATAAACATTAAAAGATGCTGGGGAAGTGGAAAAAAGTTCTCTGGACCGACGAATCCAAATTCAAGATATTCAGTTCATAAAGAAGAAGTTTGTCCAAAGATCAGCGGAAGAACGAATTCTCGAATCATGTATATAGGGGAGAATCAGTAATGGTTTGGGGTTGTTTTGCTGGAACATCTGTAGGCTTTTCTTTAAAACAGATGGTATCCTAATAAAGGAACGGTACAGAGAAATTTCGGAACAGAATGCCGTTTCCTCTGGAACACGATTAATTTAAGAAAATTTTGTGTTCCAGTAAGACACCGATCCCAAACGCACGTCCGAATGGTGTGCGGGATATTTATAGGAATGAAAAGGAAAAAGAGTAATTGTTATTATGAAATAGCCTCCTCAGAGCCCCGACTTGAATCCTGTAGAAGCTACTACAGGATGCATGGTTAAAAATAGAACCGGAAACTGACTAAATTACTAGTGAGGATGCCGAGATTGTGCCAGGCAGTAATAAAATGTAGAGGTGGTTACATCGACGAATAAAAAATTTAAAAGAATATTCCTTAAATTTGTTTGAAATAATACTTTTTAAAGATTTAAAAGCAATTCATATAATTATATAATAAAAAAATTAATTTTGTCGTAAGTATTAGACTTGTTTTTCTATTATTTTCTAGATGGGCAAATACTTGTGACTGTAAGTGTATTATTGTGTCTTATGTATAGTAACTTTTGGAAACTTTGCGTTTATTAGTTTCTTAATTGAACTTCTCCGACTAGTTGAACTATCGCGTCTAGTATATAAGCAAATAATAACGTTGAAAAGATCTCCCATGAACGATACTTTTCTATTTAACACAATTAATCGGAGATGTAGGATAATATTAATTCGCGGTAGCCCAGCTTCATTTACAAAAAGAGCAGATAAACAAGATACATAAATATGTACACATACAGACATCGGCGTTTTTCTGTATCCCTGGACACCGAATTCCTGTAAGTTTATCGCACTCGGACCGGTTTGGGATGAATTGCTATCAACGAACTGTTAAGAAGGAAGTACAATAGCCGAATCAAGGCGCTATACTTTATACATAACAATAGGTCGCATTTAACTTATATAATAAACAAGTCTTAGCATTTCAAATTGCTCGTAATAAATGCTTCTTTTAAAAGTATCAGACGACATTTAATTTAGTAGATCTTTTTGATAAGTTTCTACCAGTGGATTTTTTATAAGCAGTTTCTAAGTAATCTTAAATAAAAACATGTAAAAGAAAACTGTTTTTAAGTATTTACGTGGGTAACATTCTTCAAAAATTGGTAAATATTTTGCTTTTCACGTGTCTTCAAGCGGAATTTTTCATTTTAAAAACAAGTATATTATGCTGTGTTCAATATCGTCTGTGGAAAAATACGCTAGACTATTTATTTTGACGGTGAATAAAAATAACTGATTATGGCGAATTGATTAAATTGTGCTAATTCTAAACGTTTCAAGAGAAAATATTTTTTATTAAAGGATGTGTATGGAAGTACAAATGTAAGATGAATATAAACAAGTAAAGGTGTCCCAAAATTAACGCAAGATTTGAATTAAATAGAAAACGCAATTTTTAGTCTTTCGATTGTTATTTTTTTATTGAATCATAAAGTACATAGGATAGGGTTATTTATGGAATAACACATCGGGCAAATGGCCTCCACGGCTTTGCATACACATGCACATTCGTTTGTCGAAATTTTCCATTACTATTATGCATAAATGTGGCTGAATTTCGTTGATGCAACGTTGAATCTCCTCCATTAATGCACGGGTGGTTGTGGACTTGTTGACATATACCTGTGATTTCAAACAACCCCATAAAAAGAAATCTAATGGTGTTAAATCACACGATCTAGGGAGCCAATTCTGATCACAGAAACGAGAGAGTACACGACCTGAAAATGTCTCGTGCAGTAATTGAATTGTTTCACGGGCTGTATGGCATGTGGTACCGTCTCGTTGAAACCGCATATTGGTCACATCAATACCATCCAATTTCGGCAGAAAGAACTGTGTTATCATGTCGCGATATCGAGCACCAGTTACAGTCACTGCTTGACCAGCCTCATTTTCAAAAAAATATTGTCCAATTATGCCTGCAGCCCAAAATCCACACCAAATAGTGACACGTTGTGGATGTATTTGTTTTCGACAATGACATGTGGGTTCTCAGAACCCTAAAAGTGGCAATTTTGGCGATTAACAAAGCCATCAAGGTGAAAATGTGCTTCATCGCTTAGGATGATTTTGCTTGAAAAATCAGCATCCATTTGTTGATGTTCAATAATCCATTCAACAAACTCTCTTCGCTGTGCATGGTCATTAGTCTTCAGTTGCTGTGTTAATTGAATTGGAGACGCCGATCTTTAGTGAGTATACGCTGTAGAGAGCTTCTTGAAATTTGCAATTCTTGTCCTCGACATCGAATTGAGGTTCCTGGATTGTCACCAACACACTCACTCACTGCTTGGATGTTGACATATGAATGGCTTGTTTTTGGACGACCAATGAGTTTGTCGTCTCCAACGGTTCCAGTCTCCCAGAATTTTTCAATAAATCTCTTCACAGTTGACGAAGTTAAAACACTATTCCCGCCATATTCTGTATGAAATTTTCGAACTGCGGTCGCCAAGCTTTCATTATTTTTGAAATGTTGTTCAATAATGAAGACACGTTGTTCTATCGTGTAACGCTTCATTTTTACTAACCCTAAACTGTCAGCTGTCGAATTGTCTTTTTTAGAGTTGTCAACACTTTACTGCACAAATGGCGACAAATTCAAATTACCTATTATAAGTAGAATAGCATCTTTGAGTTCGTAGAATATCAAATCAGTAAACGATGCTTGTGTAAACTCTATCCATTTAGAAAGAATAGGAAGACTCTTTGTTGGAATACTCATCTGATAATATTTGGCATTTCTCCAAGATTCAAGTTCCCAAGCGAAAATCGGTAATGTCACACCCACAACATTAAAAGGTTTCACTTTCTAAGATAAACGCCTTTACACGTGGGATTACTTTTTCACGTTTGAGAAACATTAACATTTTACGAATAATTGTGAATCGTCATGAATGTTGTATTTTATTTTAAACTTGCTAATTCGTCATTGTAAACTGTCAACATCAATTGTACCGCTATCTCGATTTTCTTTTAAGAAATTTAATCAGTTGTTTGTTTACCATTGACCTAAAGTTAATTTTAATATGTATTAGTTTGAGTTTAAATTACCAGTTCATTTTTCGAAGTAGAAAAATTTATATTCGTTTTCGTTCTTCGAAGTGTCTTTTATCTAATACATTACATAATTCTATGCGCACGATCATTTCGAAAAATTCACACAACTCCATTGTGTAATATTTTGAAACTTTTTGAAATTAAATACGTTTTAATATTTTTTATATTTTCGTACGCGGACTATAATTGAAACGTTAAACACTAAAATACTGTGACACATAATTCGCTAAGTATAACTTAAGAGATAGAAAACTCACTTAGCAGTGAATAACCTTCTCGAAAGCCTTGAAAATTATCAGATTATCTGAACTGATTCTATTACATCAACGATGTTTTAATACATGCAACGATATACGTATGTAAGATGTGATTACAGAAATTGTGTCAGATTAAAAAATGTATTTACAAGAGACCCTTTAAATGTAGTTATATTTTAATCGGATAGATAGATATAGCAATATTGATTTGCTTTTTCAGATATTTTTTTAAATAAAGATTTCGATAAAAAGTTAATATATTTTTGAGATGACACAATAAAATAATGATCTAGAATGAAATAGGAACACAACACAGTTCCTATATCATTGAATTCATTTTACCCTAAAAGCGGCAATTTTGTCGATTAACAAAGCCATCAAGGTGAAAATGTGCTTCATCGCTTAGGATGATTTTGCTCGAAAAATCAGCATCCATTTGTTGATGTTCAATAATCCATTCAACGAACTCTCTTCGCTGTGCATGGTCATTAGTCTTCAGTTGCTGTGTTAATTGAATTTTGTAAACATGGAGACACAGATCTTTAGTGAGTATACGCTGTAGAGAGCTTGAAATTTGCAATTCTTGTCCACAACGCCGAATTGAGGTTCCTGGATTGTCACCGACACTCCGACACTCTCACGCACTGCTTCGATATTGACATTTGAACGGCTTGTTTTTGGACGACCAGTGAGTTTGCCGTCTCCAACGGATCCAGTTTTTCATTTACTTTTTCTAATATACGGCTTTGTAATGGACAACAGTAATAATTAAAATGAAAAATCTTCAATTCATATCAAGAATAACAAAATTTAAAAGTTATGCAATTCCATCTGCTCTTCTTTCAATTTATATGCTACAAGATTGTATAAGTATGTTACATCTTTATATTCTACATATTTTAAAATATTTTTCGTTTTTCAATACTTGCATTTAAATAATTTAACACATTCTTTAATTTAGTTGATGCCCAACATCTAGAGATAATTCTCTTTCAATTTATCTACACAATACGTCGCATCGTTACGTCGGAGTAAATATTATATTCTTTATTACCGTCAAGTAAATTTAAAACGAGCTTTGACTATACATGAATACTTCTCCAACGCCAGATGCCAACATACAACCCCAGACCATTACGCTATCCCCTTTAAATCAGTTTCTCGTTGTTTAGCAAACTAGTTGTAAAGTGTGTATCGAAATAATGTATTGTAAGACACATTACATATTTACCTAGATATTTTTATCTAAATATTTTTTAAAATATTCAATATTTACAATGTAATTAGTTTGTAATTTAAAATGATCTCTCAGTAAGCTATGAGATAAAAATATAGTTATAAAATTATTATTGCTTCTAAAATTAAACTCAATGGCCTCCAAATACGTTTAGAAAAAAGTATAAAATTAGAAACATCACGGAGATACGAAAGGTGGGTTTTTTAGTAGAATTATAAGTATTTCCAAAATATTTAAAATGGTATACACTGATATTCCGTGTTATTTTTCTTAAATTCGACTTGATAAATTCCTAACTCACTAATCTTTTCAATAAATGGAATGGTGGGCCATTCTTCTACATTTTTTGATGTTCCTTTTTTGTCCAAGATAGTCCCAACATGTTCTTTAATATTTAAATTGTATCCATGAAGCTTGTTCACAGCATGCCATTTTCTTCTTTTCAGTTTTAATATTTTTTTTTAACTAAAATTTGCAAACTTACTTGAGATCGTTATCGTTTTGTTAAGATATCTTAATAGCGAAAGAGGCAAAGATAATAAGTAACCATTCTTCTTATAGTATGGTGACCAAATCTTTCAGATTTCTTGGTGTTTTTCTTGTGGATAAAATAGTCCCAAACATGCTCTTTAATATTCGAATCCCATCCGTGGTCCGCCCCATAGATGCCACATTGTTGTTTATAGCGTTGCGTACTCTACGGATTTCAATACTTTTTCTGTGTTTATGTTCGTTATCTTGTTGCCAAACAAAATTAAGGTGTAGAATGGTGCTCTAGATATAAGCCAATACTTTTTTAATTGGTGTTTGAAATTTTAACTATTTCACAAGGGATTTACTAATGTGTCTTCTTGGGTACTATCGTCCAGAATAATTGAAGTTTAGATTTGTTCATCCACAAGATTTGCTTCCAATTATTATATTCCTAGTGTTGGTGATTTTGGGCAGATTTTAATTAGTTCAAGTGAAAGTTATTTCTATTGACTATATACCGAAAGGGATTACAAAAATAATTACAAAATGCTGCCAAAATTCAACTATCCTCTGTGAGTTCAACTGAACCATCCACCATATAATGCGGATTCAGCTCCCTCCGACTTCTTATTTAGAAATTTTAAGAAACACTCTACACGACGTCATTTTGCAGGCGAAAACCAATTGAAAGAGGAGTCCTTGGTGGCACAAGTCCGTTGGAGTTAAGGGAGATTACATTGAAAAATACAGTATTTTATTTCGTTATTAGCTAGAAACTGTTTTTAGTTCTCTTCGTAGAAAGCTATTCACAAAATAATTCTCCCTTAAACTGACCAAAATTCATAAATAACGGGTTGTGAACATGTGAAAGTTGTTATTAACAACTCTCTTCGTATTTCTTCTTGTTTAAGCTTCGCATGAAATTTAGAAGCCGGACATTTCTTGAAAATTTACTGTAATTGTACAGTAATTGAAGTTTTTAGTATCATTATACATTTAAATATTAAAACATTATTGCATAATGCTGCTTTACATGTATGAATTAAAATTTCCTTCTGCACTATATTGTATTTAAAACGAAATTTTGTGGGGATTGCGTATTTTGTATATAATGAATGAACGTCAGACAGCTTTTGTGTAAGAATTACGAAAGAATTTTGTTCCGATCCTGTTTATTTTCTTTTTTCTAAAGTTATCCTTGATTTTTTTAACTCGATTCTGAGAAATTTTATTCATTTTCTTTCGCACCTTAATTTCTTGTCGGTAAACTTTTTTTTATGACCAAGCTAATTCACATTTTACTTTTAAATTAACATCCTCGTAAAGTATCCGGTGGAATATTAAACAATGCATAAAGATATATGAATTAATATATTAACATGACCGTGTCTCCTAACCGCATGGAAATCCAAACACTTGTCCAGTGCGTGTTTTTTTGCAAATGCCTATGGGTTTCCTTATGTAATCCGTTTATTTAACGACTGTCAATAAAATTTAATTACAACATGTGTTGGGATATATCAATTCACCTTAATTTATTCACAATCACCGTGGACAGGTGTTCACAGTATTGTAGAAAACGTTGACATATTTAACGCGATATTTCTGACCTTCCTTAATGTTACCTACCTACTCATGTCTCACATTTCACATTCTATTTATAGAAGTTGTTTTCAGATCCGATCCCAGTCTGCACTTTTTTTCTGAACGTGTGTAAATGTTGTGTCTACTAAAATAATAATATTAATATACATATTACACCCTTTTTTTCCGAATAAAAAATAATTTTATCTTTTATTTATAAACTTTCTGTCACTAAATCGACCCTATGAAGAGAAGACAACTTTTCTATTGTGTATAGTTCGTTCAGGCAGTCTACTATACAGTTACACTATACAGTTCATAGTTTATTAGAATTTTTGTTCTTTTATTGTGTTTTCGTTTTTGGTGTTGTCCATAGAGAATCAATCCTTGAGATTCTAAACATAAACAGCCAGGACATCTTTCCAATTTTCTTTTCATATTCCTCGAGTAACAACTGCTCTGATATTTCGTGTTGTAATATCAGGTTGTTACATATGAAATGTCCGATTTTGTAAGGAATAAAAAAAGTCTAAATTTAAAAAAATATAAATATTTATTCTGCAAAATAGTCTCCATTTACATCAATAGTTTGTTGTCAACGGCTTGGAAGCTGAAAAATTCCCCTTGAAAAGAAATCTAGGTTTTGACGGCTCACATATTGCTCAAACACTGCTATTACAGACTCCCGGTCAGGGAAGTCCCTATTTTTTAAGTGATTGTCTAAACTTCGTAAAAAATGAAAATCAGTTGGCGAAAGGTCAGGTGAATAAGGTGGGTGAGGGAGAATTTCGTAACCAAATTCCGAAAGTTTTTGGATTGTCTGTCGTGCAACATGAGGTCTTGCATTATCATGAAGAAGTATGGGTCCATGTCTATTGACTAGTGAGGGCTGCAAGCGGCTCAATTTTCCATGCATAGTTTCCAGTTCGGCACAATAGGACGCTGCCGTGATGGTTTCACCAGGTTGCAAAAATGACTAGTGAATAATACCCTTACTGGTCCACCATACAGCCACCATAATCTTTCGCGGGTGAAGTGATGCTCGTGCATGCTGTCTTGGTGCTTCACCTCGATCTAACCATTGTCCTGACTGTCTCCGATTATCATAAAGTATCCACTTTTCGTCACACGTTACCACTCGATGAAGAAACGGTTCAACTTTCTGTCGATTAGTCAAAGAAGTAGCTACCTCAATTTAATTTATATTTTTTTAAATTTAGACTTTTTTTATTCCTTACAAAATCAGACATTTCATATGTAACAACCTGATACTTAGTGCAGGTATAAGGTTATTTTTGCTGTTTTTATGAAACCTCCTTCCCTAATACATAAAAGCTTTCACTATTTATTTATGCTTATTCAGCGACGATTATCGCAAAATTAATTACAATTTTGTTGTAACGCGAATTTAAGAAGATTGAAAGCATTTAATTTACGAATAACAATGACAATTCATTCAATCCCAAATATTTAAGTAAACTTACAAAATTTTGAAAATTTAAACAAACTTACAGATGATTCTCTATTGATTTTATTTGTTTTCACAATTTCACCTAGTTTATGAGTCTTTAATTGTGTTCAATGTGAAATATTACAATTAATCTCTTTCTATGAATTCGTCTTCATTAACACTAACATTTAAAATAAGTTTTTAAGTGGTTTTCGTTTGTTTTGTAGTAGCTGACAATAAACAATCAAAGCTACGACGTACTAGTAAAAGAGTTTTCTTTAAACAAAAGAGAAAAAAAATTGATGATCGGCACTGTGCATTCTTTTAATTTGGTGTCGTTCGTTTTTCGAGGATGTTTTTTGCCATTAAATCCATCATTTATTTGTGTATAACATAATTGAATAATTATTTGGTAATTTCGAGTCATTATATTGCTACGTTAAAAAAAAAATTCGAGAGTTAATTGGTCAACAACGATGTTGTCTCTGGGTCAATTTCTGTGTATGTATGTATATATAAACTTTTAAAAGATTGTAAAAAGTTAGAACGACGCATGTATTATGCTATAATGCTATATGTATATACTTATATATATTATAATTTACCGCAATTTTAAATACTTAATTGACTGACTTGTTTACAAGTAGTACGTGTTTACACCTTAAGATGAGAACTATTAGGAAATGGGCCATAAAAGTTTGAATTACCAAAGCATACCTATTATTTTGTTTATTCAAGTTTGTCTTTTTTTGTCAAGATTATAAGAACAATTAAACACGTACACTGATTCATTATTACACACTTTTAACAAATATTTATTTACGTGAATATCAATGGGAACCTTCTATCCTTTTTTTTACAATTTTACGCTTTACTATTACCCACATACCTAAATATTTTTATCTGCATATTGGAACTCATAATCTAATCAGATACGCCCGAACACGACCAACGATCGTTAGTGATGCGATAAAATTGGATTTCGAAAAGACCTAAAATATAATTTTGGCTCGTTTATTGGCGAAGATTCTTGTCATATCAACTATCAGTGATAAGATATTGAATCAATTTCTTTGATTACCGTGTACATGTGCCACAAGTACATAAGCATTTGAACCTACTCAATTATCACTGTTAGGTGTATGTAGATGTTTAAATGCAGTACATAAATGACAATATTTGCATTACATATACGTCACAAGCACGCATTTGCATATGTGTATCTTCTTTAATTAACTCTTTATTGAGCAGTTCAAAATCGTAAAATAATTATGTATGTGTAAACTTCAACGATTTATTAATTCTATTTTTCTTATATCTAACTTAACTACCGGTCATATTTATTTGCCCACCCTTAGTTTTAGCCAAAATTATTAAACTATCAAATGTGTACTGAAAATTTATTTATTGTACCAATACAATAGTGTAAAATAAACATAAAATAGTTACATTTTTCTTATATAAAAACTTTATCATTAATTATTATTAAATTTTGCTCTCATCAATGTGCCCACCTTTATTTTTGATAATTGCGGCACATAACCGCGGCGTCCTTTCAATTAATTTTTGCAGTGTATCTTCTGTAATTTGTGCCTAGGTTTCTTGAAGTTGTTCCCACAGTACAGTGGTGGATGATAGAGCACGTTCTCGAACCTTCCGGTCCAATTCTTCCCAAAGAAGCTCTATTGGGTTCAGATCAGGACTTTGAGCTGGCCATACCATTATAGAGATTTGCCCTTGCTCTTCTAGTTGACGCAAGTAATCGCCACACAATCTAGAAGTGTGTTTCGGATCATTGTCCTGTTGAAATACAAAGTTTTCGGCAAGAATCCTTAGTCCTGAAGGAACAGCGTTATTTTCTAAAATTTCCTTGTAGCCTTCTTTTCTTAGGATTCCCTCAATTTTGACGAGATCGCCTACAGATCTTCCACCAAAACACCCCCAAATCATTACTGAACCTCCTCCATGTTTTACGGTAGGCGCAATACATTCCGGCAGTACTCTTTCTCCTGCGGATCTTCTTACGAATATTCGCCTTTTACTACCGAAAAGTTCAAACTTCGATTCGTCTGTCCACAACACATTATTCCACTGATCAATCGTCCAATTCTTATGTTCTTTAGCCCAATTTAGTCGTTTTATTTTGTTTTGCTTTTGTAGTAGTGGTTTTCCCAGAGCAATTCTTCCGTATAAACCCGCTTGCCTTAACCTTCTCTGTACCGTGGACACACTAATTGGTTTAACACGCGCTTTATTCATTTCAGTAGCAATTTCTGGTGCTGTTTTTCGTCTATCGCGTCTACTTATCCGTATTAGATGCAGATCATCTGCAGATGTCGTCGCTTTGCGTCGCCTAGATCTTCTTTTGTTGGAAAATGTACCACTTTCTTCAATTATCATAGCACGCACTTCAACAGATAATTCCTTCGTCTTCGACATTGCATTAAAATATTCACAATAACTCTCTATTTCACTGTTTTCGCAACAAAAGATGAGCGATGACTGACATAAAATTTATTTTCCTTTTTGAATAACACATCCTAATATTGTAATTAGTTAGTACAATAACACAATATTGGTAATAGCTTTCGGAAATGCAGGTAAAACTGTTAATACTGTAGGGATTAGCCTATATAATATTTATGGTATTTTTCCAATTTATGACACCTTGACGATATATCATAAACAATTTAAGATTTTCGTAGAAATTCATATGGAATTACTTCCACTAATAATATTATTGAATAATTGTAATACAGATTTTTCGAAAGATAATCCGTATTTCAGGAAAGACATAAAATTGGAGTGGGCAAATAAATATGACCGGTAGTGTATATATACAAACTACGGAGATGGTGTATAATATTCTTGGTCTTTCTAAGAAAGAAAAATTACTGGAGAATTTCACATCTATCCTGAAAAAAGTAATTATTACTGTCCTAGTCGATAGAACTGTTTCTGCCTTCTTCAATTGTCTTAAATAAATTTCTACCCGCAATCTAGACTACTATTTTGTCTCTAGTGTGTAGTAATGGATTTAGATCTTATCAACAGTAATGAGGGGGGGCAAAAATTAATTACGTTGAAAATGCTTCAGACACTGTTTCGAAATCCTCATTCTGTTATTAAAGTTTTTGTCGACTCATCTGTCTGAAAGCTTTTTCAAATGTAAATAATATATTCTTGAAAAATATATCCAACCTGCTCCTGCACCATGATTATTCAGTACCGCATTGTAAACTTTTTCATCGGTTGTGAATAATTTTCTCTACTGTCTACTTCTTTAGTGCTGAAAATGAAAAAGCCATTACCAAGAATTGATTCCAGCCTAGTTTTTATTTCAGTTGGTGTTTTAAAATTTTAAAAAGTGCATAAGAAATCGAGTCCTGTTTTGTACTATATGTTATTATAAGGTGTTGATCACAAAGTGGCATCAACTGTTTTCCGTTAGTAAAGTTGCGGAACAGAATATTCCAGTAAATAGTAAAAATCTGTAAGAACTAATCGGACTAATTACCCTCAATTTTCTTTTATAGCAAATACGCAAAAAAATGCCTTAAACCGTTAATTACTATTACTTCAAAACATTCTAATTCTTTAGGCGGACTGCACTTACTGTTCTAAAGGGTTTTCCAATAGGGACTTTTAATTCAATTTGTGAACGCACCCTCTCACTAATCATCGAACTGTCACTGTCAATTTATTCAGTAAACTTAACATTTTCATCATGGTAAAATACACGAACGAACAACGTCTGCAAATTATAAAAATTTACTACAGAAATTCGGAGTCGGTGACCGCTACTTTAAGAGCGTTAACTAAGATTTTCGGTCGTAATTCTCGCCCTAGTAGACAGGCAGTAACAAGTTTAGTACAAAAATTTGAGTCTACATATTCGTTGTGTGATGTTGCCGTGCCAGTGAGTCAACGGGTTGGTCGAAGTGTCGAAAATATCGCTGCCGTTGAAACGTCCGTAGCAAAATGATCCAAATCAGTCAATTCCACGGCGTTCTCAAGAGTTGGGCATCGCCCAGGCCACTTTATGGCGAATTTTGCGTAAGGATCTTGGTTTACACCCAAACAAGATCAAGCTGTCTCAAGAATTGAAGCCGATAGACCATTTGAAGCGACGTACGTTCTCCGATTGGGCTCTGGAAAAGATGCGCCAAGATGATCAATTTCATCGCAAAATCATTTTCAGTGACGAAGCTCATTTTTGGCACAATGGGTTCGTCAAGAAGCAAAATATGCGTTATTGGTCGGGTGAAAATCCACATTTGCTTCATGAAACACCACTTCATCCACAAAAAATAACTGTTTGGTGCGGTTTGCATGCCGGCGGCGTCATAGGGCCATATTTTTTCGTCGACGATAATGATCGTCACGTTACTGTGAATGGTAATCGTTATCGCGCCATGATTACCGATTATTTTTGGCCCGAATTGGAAGATATGGACTTGGACAACATGTGGTTTCAGCAGAACGGTGCCACAAGCCACACAGCACACGTTACAATCGATTTATTGAAGAGTAAGTTTGATGAGCGTGTTATCTCAAGAAATGGGCCAGTCGATTGGCCGCCTCATTCGTGCGATTTAACGCCTCTAAACTTTTTTCTTTGGGGCTACGTCAAGTCATTGCTCTATGCCAACAAGCCGACAACGTTGGAAGAGCTCAGAGCCAACATTGAACGCGAAATAGCAGCCGTTTCGGCCGAATTGTGTGTCCGAGTCATCGAAAATTGGGTCCAACGAATCGACCGCTGCAAACGTGCCCGCGGTGGCCATATGAACGAAGTCGAGTTCCATTCATAAATGTTTTGATTGTACTTCAACCCGATAATAAAGTTTTTGAAATATCTCAAATGGTCTGCATTTTATTTTGAAAAAAAGTTGTCAAGTCCTTATTGGAAAACCCTTTATATGTTAATTACATTTTATAGTACGCATAATAGCGTATCTAATACAAAATATAAGCATTCTTGAAAGGTGGTGGTTTCTTTTGCGCAGCAGTGTATATGTATGTACATTTATTGGGCAAGTGTTCGAAAGGTATGGTGAAATACTCACTTGTTATTTTTTTATAGATAGACTCTGTTTTTAGTGTTTCGTTTTTTATGTATTTAAATAAAATATAAAACGTCCACGAAAGAGCTAGTATCACAGAAGAAAAGTTAAAATATGTACAATGCATGCATGTCTTTTTTTGTAACATAAAAAACCACATTTTTTTCAAGTTTTTTTAAAAAAATTTGTGTTATTTATCTGCTTACCTATACAATTACACTAGAAAGAGATAACGTACAATTGAAATGAAATAGTAATTTTAAAAAGCTTTAGGATAAATCGTTAAATTTTCAAGGTATCTATTACTCGAAAAAAACACAAAACAAAAACAGATGCTATATGTCCTTCATTTGTGTTATTTAGTCTTTGCCAATTGTTTGGGTGCAGCTTCGTATTACGTGTTATGAAATGTTTATATGTAGATACATGCATATGTATTTGGTCCATCATATTCACTTCATTATCCTATAAAAATTGTAGTATGAATTTTAATTACATAGAAGTTTATATCCATTTTAATATGTACATTTTCGTATATTCGTAATTCTTCAAATTAATTTACATAATTTATTGGATGTTACATAAATTTCAACGTTAATTCCAGATATACTCTTCAATAAAATTAATAAAAACAATTATTTTTTTTTCTTTATCCATTCATAATTTAGTATGAACAGGTGTCTCATACCCACATTATAAACAACCTACGTTTTCCGCTTATTGAAATTCAAATTTAGTCAATATAAACTTCCACTTGATAAATATCAATCAACAAGAAAATAAAGTAGGCGGACGGGAAGAATACGAATTGCAACTCTTTTAAAAAGTCCCCGACGATTATTATTTTGATATTGGCAGTGTTAATTTAAATATTACTAATTGTATAAGAGCAGATTTTACAGCCGGGCTTAAGTTCTGTTTACAGCGCATCTGTAGTATGAAAGTGTAAATCACATAATTTTCATATGTCAGTCTCATAGAATAGTGATTCAAAACCTTCATGAAATGTTAATAAAGAAATAAGATCACGTTGCCGACCAATAATACAGTTTTTCTAAGTTGTAATGGTAACAAAATTATGAAACATTTACCTGCAATGAAAACTATAGTTTGGTTGTGTATGCACACAACTTTGTCTTTATGGTTTACAGTTTGTATAACCAGAAAAAAGCGTAGAATTAACTCAAATGACTTTACACGGTACACGGTGTATATAATATGGTGTCCAATCTCCATCGTTTTCCATTATCGATTTACTGTAATTGGTCATACTTTGCGAAAATTAATTTTGAGTTGCTTTAATGTGTAGCAACGCTTTGTACGAATTCATAATTGCCCACACATGTATGCATCTGGTCTCTGAGAAGGTTACCCCATCATCGTGATACCATTTTCCAGCTTCCATTCCGTACGGTACCTGCTCCGATGGTTGGGATCATTACCCTCCTACAAAATCCACTGATGGTTGTGTTTACCAAAACATTTTCTAGTAAAAGGTGCAAGAACTTTTCAATACAATTTCAGCATCCCGAACGCGTTCAAATTTTCTGTGCATATTGAAACATCCTCACACAAGAACCTTTACTGTACAACGTATTAGGTCTCTCACTCCTCTATACCATTAATATTTTATTGACCTTACTTTTCGCAGATAGTAGAGCTTTTTCTCTTTTTGTAAAGATTGTATCACCATCGCCCATGATTGAAGTATTATTTGTTAAAATTTTGCTAAAATAAAAGTTTGCTAAAATCATTTTTATAGGCCCTCGAGATGTGAAATCTGTCTTTAAAATGACTGCATGTTAAGTATTACGGATTATATTGGGTTGGCAACTAAGTACTTTCGGTTTTTACTGATAGAAAGCGTTGCTTTATTTTTTGTATAACGTATGTTAGTGCTGTACTTTATCGTTCGTCGCGTGATACTAGTCACATTGACGTAACTTCAGAAGCAAGTAGTGCGTGATTTTTATTAAAGCTATTAGTTGTGGGTTAATTTTAAATGGAGTGCAGAAACGAATATTTTCGACATATTTTACTATTTTATTTCCGTAAAAGAAAGAAAGCTACTGCCGCTCACAAAAAGATATATGAAGTTTATGGTGCTAATTGCTTAACAGAGCGCACATGTCAGAATTGGTATAAAAAATTCCGTTTTGGAGATTTTTCCCTCAACGATGAGCAACGTTCGTCATATAACTGTTCGAGAGGTTGCGGAGAGGCTACATGTATCGCACACAACAATTGAAAAACATTTAAAATGTCTTGGGCTAGTTAAGAAGCTATTTGGGTACCTCACGAATTGAAAGAAGTTCATTTAACACAAAGAATCAACTTTTGCGATATGCACTTTAGACGAAATGAAACCGACCCTTTCTTAAAAAGAATCATCACTGGTGATGAAAAATGGGTCCTGTACAGTAACATAGTTCGAAAACGATCATGGAGCAAACACGATAAACCAGCTCAAACCACATCGAAAGCTGAATTGCATCCAAAAAAGATCATGCTGTCAGTTTGGTGGGATTACAAAGGTGTTGTGTTTTTTGAGCTGCTTCCAAGGAACCAAACGATCAATTCTGATGTTTACTGTCAACAATTAATGAAACTGGATGAAGCAATCAAAGAAAAACGGCCAGAATTGTCAAATCGGAAATGTGTAGTTTTCCACCAAGATAATGCAAGGCCTCTCACATCTTTGGCAACTCGTGGGAAACTATTGGAGCTTGGCTGGGAAGTGATGCCACATCCCCCATACAGCCCTGATCTAGCACCATCTGATTACCATTTATTTCGAAGTTTTGCAGAATTCTTTGAATGGTAAAACTTTCACAAATGACAATGACCTTCACTCGCACCTGGTTCAGTTTTTTTGCTGATAAGGACCAGAAATTTTATGAGCGCGTAATCATGCAGCTGAAAGAAAGATGGCAAAAGGTCATTGAGCAAAATGGAAAATATATAATTGATTAAAAACTATTCTTTGTTTAAAAAAAAGTGTTTTATTTTATACTACAAAACCGAAAGTACTGTTGCCAACAACAACACAGGTTGCCAACCCAATATATTGTTTTAAATGTTATTTTGTAATTACTACAAAAATTCATTATATTATTTATGTATTTATATTATGATTACTACATATTTCCATTGAATTGTTATTCATTTTTATCTGATGTGAGTTTATCATATTTCAATAGTTTCTATATTTCCCCATCAATGATTGAATCATTTATTAGTTCAGAAACTGTTTGTTTATTCTTACAGCTAAAGTTTCTTATATTTCGTCAACAACTGTCAATGTAATTCTGATTTTCAAACTTTGTATTGTTTAATTTCCGGTATGTCATAATATAAAGACCAAAGTTATGGTAAAATTTAACAAGAAGGAATCGGTAAGACTTTCAATATCGTGTCTTGCTGAGTGAATTGTAACAGCAAGTTGTTTGAGTTATCTTTCTTTCTTTGACCATAACATATGTACATACTGTTGTTCGAAATATTATCTAAGCAATAAGCTAAGATCTCGAAGGCCAATAAAATAAAAAAGGAGTATTGTTATTACTGTTATCCTTGTCTAAACTATTTCTTACTACAAAAACACCAACAAACAGATAAATATTGTTTAGTGAATTTTAAAAGAAGAAAGAAAAATAAAGAAGTACTGATCCAGCGTTTGCAGTCGTAATATCTTTCAAACTGCGACCAATATTTGCTAAAATTATGAAATGATGATTTAACTATTAACACTTATTGTTAGTATGCACATTGACGTTACATTTCATAAAATATTGAACTTTGTTCTCAAATACTGCGACTACGTTTTATAAATAGATAATAAATCATGCTGCTAGTAGTAGAATTGCTGTCATGTAAAAGTGATAACTTGTTTTATATTAATGAACGATATTTGTGTTTTTGCTTACTAGAGAATATAAATATTTTGAAACGCTGCCGAGGTATATTTTTTTAGTTTTTAATATGAAACAATGGGATAGGTTCTAATTATTCCATGAAATGATGTAAATATACATACCGGCCATAAGTGTTTGCCCACCCAGAAAGTAATAGATAAACGAGGATAATACTTACGGAAAAAATAAAATTTTGTTATATAATTATACCAAATGTTTTAAAAACATTCCAAACAATTTTAACAAATACTCTTAAATAACATAATTAATTTAACAAATACTTTTAAATTTGTTTACATTTTTGATTCCTCGATGTGATCATTTTTAGCTTTTATTACTGCCTGGCACAATCTCGGCATCCTCTATAGCAGTTTCGCCAGAGTTTTAGGTTCCATTTTTGGCCATGCATCCTGTAGTTGGATCCATAGTGTTTCTGTGGATGTAAGATCTGATTTTTGCACTTACATATCTATCTAGTTCATCCCAGAAGGGCTCCATAAGATTCAAGTCGGGGCTCTGAGGCGACCATTTCATAACAACAATTATTCTTTCGCGTTCTAATTACTCTAAATATTCCGGACGTGGTTTGGACGTATGTTTGGGACCGTTGCTTTGCTAGAACACCAAGCTTTCTCCAATTAGTCGTCTTCCAGAGGAAACAACATTCTGTTTTCTTTTTTCTTTGTTAGAATACCGTCTATTTTAACAAGATTGCCTACAAATATTCCAGCAAAACCTCTACCATGCTTGGTGGTGGATGAAATGCATGATTCGAGAACTCGTTCTTCCGCTGATCTTTGGACAAATGTTCTTCTTTCTGAACCGAATATCTCGAATTTGGATTCATCGCTTCAGAGGTTTTCCAACATTCAGTCCTTGTGTTGTCTTGCATAAGCTAACCGTTTAACAATTTTTCTTGGCGTAAACGCTTTTTCACCGTTGTGACACTAATTAACTGGTTTATTCCGGTTAATGTTTATCTCTACTGCAATTTCCGGTATAGTTTTTCGTCTATTTCATTCACTTCACTAAGATATTGCTCGATCATCTGCTAGCGTTGTTATTACATTAAAGTAAATTAACAGTTTCTTCATATTTTATAATATTATAGTCCACTGTTCTGCTGCTTAAGTTCAGTAATTTCGTGATTTGTCCATTACTTTTGTCAATACTGTGATGAGAATAAGAGCACGTGTTTCAACCAATATTTCTTTTATTTGCGGCGTTATTCAAAATATCGATTTTACTTTAAAATAATAGACAAACAATATGATACGAACTCTTTTTACATTTTAAAAGTTGATTGAAAGTCAAAATTTTTGTCAAATCGATAGTTCCCGTTATTTGGTTAAGGTCCTTTCCCAGGAAAAGGTCTTTATTTAGTCTCGTTACCTAGGTTGTAAAATGGTCTACAATTTAGTTTTAAAGTACTTAAGTACATAAAAATCGAAGAATATGCATGTATTGTTTTCCTTTTAATTAAATTTTATTAGCATATTGGTTTTAGTTAAACTATATTGTTTATTTGGATAATATGAAAATGTACATGTGGGCAAGCACATATGGTCAGTAGTGTATGTATGTCTTTGTAGTCCGAATTAAAATCAAAAAGTTGTAGTTCGGTTCTTATAAATTAGTAGTATTGTTTCTTGCTCGACAAGTATTTACTTGTCAGTAAAGTATTTACTAAACAATTCTTTTTAAATATTGGTAAACAGCTGTCAGGGAATGCATCGGTTATTAAAAATATTTCTTATCATTTATCTAATTCCTGAAATACAAATTCAAACGAAAATATCTTAAAATTCAGTTCTTACCACATACACTTAATAATAAATTCAGTCTCTCCACTTTTCTAATTTTGTGATATTTATAACGCTATGTACGAGTCGAGTTAATCGTGTTGAGTTGAGGCGCCACATCTGTATAACCAGATTCCGCTATATTTAGACGAAATTATATATACATTTATGAGTAGTATATTGGGTCTGGGAAAAAGTTCGTGGCGTTTTTTCAGTAAAATTCAACTGGTCCCCGCATGGCGCGTGGACGAATTCATTTAAACCGAATATGCTCCATTATTATCGACAATGTTTCGCCATTTTTTTGGTAGATCCATGATCCCATCGGTGAAAAACTTCTGTGGTTTCTGGTCGAAAAACTGAATCAAGTAGTTTTCACAGGCTTCTTTTGAAACCAACTTAATTCCATTGAGAGAGTTCTGCAGAGATCGAAACAGATGATAGTCAGAGGGTGCTATATCCGGACTGTAAGGTGGGTGCATCAAAACTTCCCAACCAAACTCTCTCAATTTTTGACGGGTCATCAAAGAAGTGTGTGGTCGGGCGTTGTCATGATGGATTTCCTATTAATCAATTCGGGCCGTTTTCTTTCAATCGCCTGGCGTAATCTCTCTAGTTGTGCACAGTAGAGTTGAGAATCAATCGTCTGACCAGTTGGAAGTAGCTCGTAGTGGACGATTCCCCTCCAGCCCCACCATACACACAGCATCACTTTTTTGGCGTCAATGTTGGCTTAGCGAACGCTTGTGACGGCTCACCATCCTTTATCCACGATCTTTTACGCTTCCGATTATCGTACGTAATCCATTTTTCATCTCCGGTTATTAAACGTTTCAGAAACGGCTCGATTTCATTCCGTTTCAGCAGCGCATCGCAGATGTTAATTCGGTCCATCATGTTTTTCACGCTCAACTCATGAGGAACCCATACGTCAAGCTTTTTTTGTAACCAGCTTTGTGTAAATGGTTCAAAACAGTTTTGTGGTCAATGCCTAGCTCCATGCCAATATCGACACTGCTGATATGCTTATCTTGTTGGACTTTTTCAAGAATTTCATCAGATTTTTCAGTGATTGGACGACCGGAGCGTGACTCATCTTTCACATTGAAATTTCCAGAACGAAAGCGAGCGAACCATTTCCGCGCAACAGATTTCGATAAAGTACCTTCACCGTACACAGCACAAATTTTATCACAAGCCTGCGCAGCGTTCTTCCCCTTATCATAGTAATATTGCAGAATATAGTGAAATTTCTCATTATTCTTCTCCATTTTCAAGTGCGAATAACTTTCCAACCACTGCACCGATTACAATGTTTCTACGCTCAAACTAACGTTCGGAAGGTCATCTAAAAAACGAGCCATCGGTGGTGTCGCTGTGACTTGTTGTTCTTTAGTTATCCGCAACCAATGCCATCTATCGGGAAAAACGCCACGAACTTTTTCCCAGACCCAATATTTTGGTAACTTCCTCGATTCTCTTTCAGTCTATGTTTGCCAACTCCATCAAACTATACGATAGGCACTTTTGTGGTATATCCATGTAAATTTGATTTCCGTAAAATTCTTATTTGTCACCCATAAATACCACTAGACTACCGATGGTAATTTTCTATTGCGATGTATATGGGAACTGTTCCCTTTCAGTTAAGGCTACTAAAGTAATACACAATTATTTGACAAAACGTATTTATTTAAAATTGTCCAAAGTATTTACTTCCACAGACAATGCATTTTTGAATCCGTGGAAATCTTATTTCGTTTTAAATGCAGCAATAGATCCCTTTACCAGGTATAATGAGTACACACGTTGATTTACACGTAGATATAAAAAGAATCATTATGTGCCAGGTCTGGATTACACGGCAAATAATTTATTATTTCAATGTTTTCGACATTTAAATACTCAATCGTGTGAGTATGCACATTGTTGTGCAAAATGGGAATAAATATGTAGAATTTGAGACAAATAAATTGTAGTAAACCATTCTGCGTTAAGAATAGGATGGTCTTCCACGGCTAGAGTGGCAAATTGTACATTAATCCCAAACAATGTGGCGACTATCCTTTTGTTTAGGCATCAATGTCCGGCAGTATCTCAACCAAATATTCCCGAATCGGTGGATAGGTAGGCGAGGATCGATGGAATGGCCAACACGATCCCCTGATCTAACGCCATTAGACTTCTTCTTATGGGGATATGTCAAGAGTATAGTATACGAAACTAAACCCCTCGACTTAGCTGACTTAAGAAGACGAATAATTGATGCGATTAGATCGGTCACACCTGAGATGTTGAGCAACGTTAGAAAAAATTTTTATTTAAGATTAGGATGTTGTCAAGACGTTTGCGGCGAACATTTTGAACATCTCCTACAGTGACATTAATGTTTTTCTTGTTATTTTTTACATTATCAAAAATTTTTCAAATTAATCTGAAAACATTTAATATTTCCGAAACAGTATAGGACATTGTACATGAAATATGTCTGGAATTTTCTAAAGAATCCAAAAATTTAATATTTGATAGGGTATTGCATTTAAAATAAGAAAGTTGGTATTGACCACTTTTACATGATACACCCTGTATATAAACTTTTTATTTAAAAAAATACGCAACTAAAGATCCCAATCGACGTGTCCGAGCATTTTTTCGAACACCCTTCCATTTAATTATTATCGAATTTATTCCATTTGGCTGATACACACTGTATAATAATATTGGTACTTAATTGTCTCAATTTTCTATCTACTGTACTTTAAAATATTTGAACAAATTGTAATAATTTTCAATAAATTGTGAAATAGATTGAATATGCACCGCGTCAATGTTTTAAAAATTTAAATTACACAATGTATGTATGTTAAAGTTTTTTAAATTTATCTAACAAAATATACAATCTATCAAGTTAATTTTCACTCGAAAACATCATTTAATTACACAGCTTGAATCCGGTTTTCAGCTTGTCAACATTTGACATTTGAGTTTTACAGCTGTCACTACTGCTTTTGGCTACAAATTTTTTAAATTTTTAGGTATGTTTTCTTTTATTTTTCGTAAATTTCTTTTCTGTTACACTTATCGCTCATCAGTCCGTCAACATTTAAACATACACAAAAAATATAATCGCCTTAACCAATGCATTTCGTTTCCGAAACCTTCTACATTTACGCGTAGTAAGAGTCATAAATATAGTCTGTAGTAGTTTAGGTATGAAAATAGGATTATATTGTTGAGTTATATTAGGAAATGTGTTACTAGAATTGAGTATGAATTTCGGGCTAATTTTTTCAATTTATTAGATAAATATTAATGAAGACTGCGATTGATTGAATTAATCAAGAAAGGTAAACAGAACCCCTTACCACATTAATGTTCTCATTCTGTTTACGTATTTCGACAACTAAGTTGTCATCATCAGCAGATAATTAAACAGTGTCGCACTTGGATACACGGTAAAACTCGCACAGAATAATACCGTACAACCACCAAATACACACTTTATGCGGTGTGCATTTGGTGATCGTGCGCTAAATTATTCTGTGTCTTTCCTTGGAAAGGGCTTTTGTTTTACTTTTTTTGATATTTTTATTAACTTTAAAAGTATACCTGAAGCATTTAAATAATCTTATTGATGTATGTACAGTTTGCGGCCAATAAAAATGGGGACAATCGACACAGATTTTGGTCTAATTTTAGCTGTTTGATTTTCACTTATGATTATTAGTCATATTACAACAATGAATATTTGTCATCGGTCAAAAGAATTTCGAAGTAGTAATTATGCCGCATATAAATTCAGTGAAGAAACGTGGAATAATGGGTGGTCACTGAGGAAAACTTCAATATTTTGCAACGTGAATAAGAACTCCATACATACGAGGGAGCGTTTTTATATTCGCGGAATGAGCGGGTTGTAGAGGAGTGAGTAGGCGCATTGGGGGCGTGGCCTGTGCAGCGACTCATGATTAGTATAAATACGAAGTTTCATTGTTATTGGACAGTTAGTCTTTGAGCTATCGTCAACCAAGTAACATAATCAGGAGTGAAAAGTGAAATATGGAAAAAATCGAATATCGTGTCGTTATAAAGTTCCTTACCAGGCAAGGAAAATCAGTCGCGACCATAATGAATGAGATGTCATTGGTTTACGGCGACTCTTGTCCAGGAAAAACCATGGTGTACAAGTGGCATAGTTTATTTAAACAAGGAAGGGAATCCCTTGAAGACGACCCGAGGCCGGGCAGGAGCATTGAGGTGACCACGCCAGCACTTATCCAAAAAGTTGAACAAATTGTACTCGAAGATGCTCGACTAAAGAAGAAACAACTCGCAGAAATGGTTGGAGTATCCGATACAACAATTTTTAAAATCCTACACGATCATCTCGGCATGTCTAAGGTCAGCGCAAGATGGGTGCCGAGAATGCTCACGCCGCCGCAAAAACAACAGCGCGTAGAGTGTTCGCGTGCAGTTTTGGACCTCTGTAATGAAGACAAGGATGGTGTATTGAGTGGAATTGTTACTGGAGACGAAACTTGGGTTCATCATTATGAACCTGAGTCCAAACAAGACTCCATGCAGTGGCATAAAAAGGGCACAGCACCTCCCAAGAAATTTAAAGTGTCACAATCAGCTGGGAAACTCATGGCAACGGTATTTTGGGACTCGGAAGGAATATTGTTGATTGATTATAAAGATAAAGGTGTTTCTATAACCGGAGAATATTACGCTTCAATATTAAAGCGACTAAAAGAAGCCATTGCATAAAAGAAGCCTGCATAAGGTGGGCTTCGAAATTGTGAATCACCCACCCTACAGCCCAGACCTGGCCCCGAGTGATTATTACCTGTTTCCGAAAATGAAAAAAGAGCTGCGGGGTAAAAAATTTACTGCCGATGATGAAGTCAAGGAGGCAGTTTCGGCGTATTTTGCAGATAAAGAGAAATCATTTTTTATGAGGGTATAAATAAATTAATTGAAAGATGTGAAAAATGTATCCGTCTTGAAGGTGAATATATTGAAAAAGAAAAATAATTTGGTTTTTTTATTTCCACCCCTTGTCCCCTATTCCGCGAATATAAAAACGCTCCCTCGTACCAAGAAGAAGACGAAACCACGGTACAATTAATAGAAGTGCTGAACAGAACCCTGCTTTGATTAACAAATCTATTTTCAACAGTAGTTGATGCTGTCTCGGCAGCACATTTTCCAGCATCATGTCGAAAGGGCCGTCGTAAAGCCTGAATTAAAATGCCACGCAGCAGCAAGGAAAATATTATTAAACGCTACTCATAAAGAATCAAGGGTTTGCTTTAGAGCACAGAGCTCATGACGAACAATGTTGAAATCGTGTCATTTTTAGTAATGAAAAGGTTTTCCAATTCTCAAATAGTAGTAATATTCGCGTCTATCGTCCTTCGAATATACGGTTTGAATTGAGAATTATGTCAATTTTACAAACAGAAGTGGTCGGTTTTCTGTAAATATGTGGATGCGGATATCAGCGCAAGGACCTGAAATTCTAAGTCATATTGGAGAAAGATATAATAGTGAAGCATATATCGGAATTTCAGAAAATGTCACGCTTCTTTATTTTACTATACATTTTCCTAACAATGATTTTATCTTCCAACACAGGATAACTGCCCAGTGCATAATCCTTTTGTAGACACTAAATGGCCTCCAGCTCATAATATTAATGTGTAGTGAAAGCCCAGATTTGAATCCAGAAGAACACGTTTGGGCGATATTAGTCAAGAAAATTCGAAAGGTAAATGCAAGATTACACCCGTTACTAGGCAACAACTGTCCCATTTTTCTGCCCGCAACTGTACATATATACACAGGTACATATCGATACATGAATACGTATATGAATAATGTTCACATAAGAGCACTTACACGTGTACAAGAAAAAATAGGATCATTGTTTGCCGAGATAAAGAAATATTTACGGAATAGAATTTAGTAAGACGAATATTTTTAGAAATTACAAAAAACATTGTTATTGGAGAAACGCAGTTGTTTTTCAGTAACGCATATAACACATTTTATTTGTTTAATAATTATTTTCATCATAATGTCTGCACTGAAAAATGTGTAGCAAATAGTCCACTAAAAGTACATTCCATTACAGAGGTTTTTTTAAGAAATATTCTTCCGAGTTAATTTGTTTGAAAAAAGTTTTATGCTGCCGCTACACTATCATTGGAAGCCTAAGATTGATTTGAGAAAAAAGATCTTATTTATGCAGTTTATGTATTTTAGTCAGTAATTTGTTACCATCAGTATATGAAATTAGTTTTTCCATTGTAGTACAGTTATTTCAACATAACCACTACTTTAAACGTACTACTGTGGGCAAAAAATAGTAAGACTTTTTAATTTAAATTTTGCTCGAAAATCCATTCGTCTAAATATTTTTTTCTAGGTTGGTATGACTATCAGTGACATCTGTGCCAAATGTCATATTAAAATAATAATTAGTGTTTAGTATACGCTTGTCTTTCTGAAGTACAAACAGTGCATTCGGCGATTTTTACAATGAGTGAAATTATTCAACAAAGAAGTTCCATTAAATTTTGTGTACGGAATCAAATTTCTGGTGCCGAAACGTTCAGAATGTTGCAGAAGGCCTTCGGTGACAATTGTTTGTCGCGAGCAACTGTTTTTGATTGGTACAAATTATTCAAAGAGGGTCGAGAACGCGTTGATGATGAACCACGTCCAGGACGGCCATCAACATCAACTGATGATCAACACGTCAATAGAATCAAGGAATTGGTGCTTGAGAATCGACGATTAACAGTCAGAGACCTTACTGGCATCGTTGGAATATCGGAAGGATCAGTGAAAACCATTTTGAAAGATCATTTGGGCCTAAGAAAAGTGAAAGCACGATTCGTTCCAAAATCACTCAATTTTTTCGAAAAACAGCGTCGCGTTGACGTCTGTGAAACAATGCTTTCCGACTATCAAGACAAAATGAAAGGCATCATAACTGGAGATGAGACTTGGATCTACGCTTATGACCCGGAAACAGACGATCAATCTTCCGAATATCGTATCAAAGGTGAGCCGAAGCCCAAAAAACCACGTCAAAGCAAGTCAAAAATCAAGGTTATGTTGACAGTTTTCTTCGATTATCGAGGTGTGGTGCACTCCGAATTCCTTCCGACCGGCCAAACTGTCAACAAAGAATACTATTTGAGTGTTATGCGTCGTTCGCGCAATGCTATTCGTAAAAAGGGGCCAGAATTATGGGCCGACAACTCTTGGTTTTTGCACCACGATAATGCACCGTCGCATACTGCATTAATTCTTCGTGAGTTTTTCGCCAAATTTTCAACCAATATCGTGCCGCAACCACCGTATTCGCCTGATTTAGCTCCGTGTGACTTCTGGCTATTCAGCAAACTCAAACGACTGCTCCGGGGAAACCGTTTTGAGTCAATTGAAGACATTAAACGTGAATCGCTACGCGCATTGAAGGCTATTCCTGAAATTGACTTTAACAACTGTTTCGAGAATTGGAAGAAACGTTGGCACAAGTGTATTGGGGCCAGGGGGGATTACTTTGAGGGGGACGAAATAGATTTGGAAGAATAAATTAAGAGTTTAAAAATTATGAACAAAGTCTTACTATTTTTTGCCCACAGTAGTATACCTAAGGGATTTCCAAAAATTCGAGTACAGGAATGACTATTTGAAGTTTTAAATTGCTCGCACAGTCCAGTTATAAAATTTTTGGCTTCGTTTAAAATAATCTTTCTTAGAATACAGTAGCTGAATAATTATCCAAAATCATTGCAAGTTATTGTGAAATTATTGCTCTATGTATAGTTAAAAGTTGTCGAAAATGTATAAGATTTGAGAATCAAATTTGCATTACTCGAATTTAGGGAAAAAATCGGAATTTCTAATGATCGACATTTTTGTGAACTTCTAACAGATCTTGCGCTTTATTAAATACAAAGAAACAAAGTTGGGAAGTTTCTAGAACGAATTTTCTTTTAAATACTTTAATGATATAGCATTATTCAACACACAAATAAATACTAAACTGTATACGCATTTTGACAACAATGTCGACAGCTTCAGTAGTGCCTCTAAATCGAATCGAGCGATTTTCCATTATATATTCGTGTAACCATCACGGTAATTTTTACAGTGTATCTCCATAAGCGCTATGTGAGGGAATGAAACTGACGAAAGCAAAATTTCGAAAGTATGAGCGACATTCAAGTGAGAATCTCCAAGGTCACCGACCAACTAGAGTTATTGGAAGAGGAAAAATGCCAGATCGAAGGCAAGATCGACAGGACTTTAAAGGATATATCCCGTTTGAATAAGAGCATCGCCAAAGCGGAAAAGGAAGTACAGAAAGCGGCCCAAAATAAACTGACTAGAGAATGTCAGGAAAGGCTTAAATGTGAAATATTACGTTTGAAGAAGGAACAGAAAAGGGCGGAGAAAATAATGGAAGTGTACGATAAGCAGTTATGCGAAGCGTACAAGCAATATAAGATATGTAGCGATGAACTGTGCGATTAGTGTTTGTTATTGGTTATTCCTATTTATTGTCAATAAATAATAGTGTTAATTAATTAATTTATTGCAGTTATCATCTACTTCTTGCAAATAAAGAAGTTTTCGTAGGTCAAAGTATATTTTACATCCTCGACTTTCATACAAATTCAATTTCGTTATTCCGGTCGAAAGATAAACAAAAAACTAGGTACCAAAAGTTCGTCCGTCATTATACTGGGAAATATCCCGGATATATTGCATCCGTTAACACACATGGTTTACACTTTCTGACGAATTCTATATTTGGAACAAGCTGCACCCAAAATGAGTATTAATTAATGTAGCTAGGGATTAATTTGATACTTGAATGTATGCATAGAATTGTTATAAGAAATCATGGACCGCGTCTCTCGGAAAGTGTGCAATTTTGTCGTAGAATTAGTAAAATACTAAAATACTACCTCTTGTTAATACTTTGTCTATTTAGAGAGATGATTAATAGATTAGTATTATACTAAATTACTCTCTGATGTCACACTGTTACTAACTATAATCAATTTAAAATGTAAAACAAAGAAATGAATTAGTAATAAGTAACACGGTAATAAATAGAATATAGTAATAACTGTTCCCTCTAGGTTCATAGAATTGATTAGGTCTCTTGTAGAGTTGATTTGATATATTGTTTTTACGATATCCTTATCATTTATGTCCCACTTTGAAATGTATAACGCAATAAGAAAGAGGAAATAAGTACACTGTCGGCCATAAATGAGGAATCACTAAAGGTGAAATACAAAAGGATGGTACACTTTTGGTAAAACAATATAGATACGAATGAAAATGTAATTACTATAAAAATAAGTTTTAGCTTATGCCGATTAATTTAAAAACATTTTCTTCAGTTATATTTATTTCCGATGTCTAACCTTGTAAAATCCTCTCCTCAATATTAGCAAATGCAAAGTAGTTACCTATTCATTTGTCCAAACTGTTTCAGATAGACAAACTGAGGTTAAAAAATTAGAAGTTTCATTCGACTCACACTTAAGCTTCTCTGAACATATTCGCTTCATCTCTAATTTTGTATCGTATTCGCTTAGTTTTGTCGTCCGTTCGTGCAAACGATTCGACTTCCTCTACGCTAAGATTTTATTTTATTTTATTCATTTGTGCTTTTCAAACTTGAATATGCGGCCATTATTTGGTACCCACACTATGTGCACTTACATCTGGAACTAGAGACAGTCCAGAAGAGATTTTTTGAAATACCCTGTTTTTAAAACTAGTGGTGATTTCCAATTGTGTTCCTCGAGGTTCAAGTCGATCGGATTACACCTTTCTGGTTCCTAAAGCAAGAGCGAATGTTTTATATTGGGTTGGTAACTAAGTACTTTCGGGTTTTACTGATAGAGAGCGTTGCTTTATTTTTTGTATAACGTATGTTAGTGCTGTACTTTACCGTTTGTCGCGTGATACTAGTCACATTGACGTAACTTCAGCAGCAAGTAGTGCGTGATTTTTATTAAAGCTATTAGTTGTGGGTTAATTTTAAATGGAGTGCAGAAACGAACATTTTCGACATATTTTACTATTTTATTTCCATAAAGGAAAGAAAGCTGCTGCGGCTCACAAAAAGATATGTGAAGTTTAGTGCTAATTGCTTAACAGAGCGCACGTGTCAGAATTGGTATAAAAAATTCCGTTCTGGAGATTTTTCCCTCAAAGATGAGCAACGTTCTGGTCGGCCTACTAAAGTTGATGATGGCCAAATCAAAGTCATAATTGAAGAGGATCGTCATATAACTGTTCGAGAGGTTGCGGAGAGGCTACATATATCGCAAACAACAATTGAAAAACATTTAAAATGTCTTGGGCTAGTTAAGAAGCTTGATATTTGGGTACCTCACGAATTGAAAGAAATTCATTTAACACAAAGAATCAACTTTTGCGATATGCACCTTAGACGAAATGAAACCGACCTTTTCTTAAAAAGAATCGTCAAAATGAGTCCTGTACCGTAACATAGTTCGAAAACGATCATGGAGCAAACACGATAAACCAGCTCAAACCACATCGAAAGCTGAATTGCATCCAAAAAAGATCATGGATTACGAAGGTGTTGTGTTTTTTGAGCTGCTTCCAAGGAACCAAACGATCAATTCTGATGTTTACTGTCAACAATTAATAAAACTGGATGAAGAAATCAAAGAAAAACGGCCAGAATTGTCAAATCGGAAAGGTGTAGTTTTCCACCAAGATAATGCAAGGCCTCACACATCTTTGGCAACTCGTGGGACTATTGGAGCTTGGCTGGGAAGTGATGCCACATCTCCCATACAGCCTTGATCTAGCACCATCTGATTACCATTTATTTCGAAGTTTGCAGAATTCTTTGAATGGTAAAACTTTCAGAAATGACGATGACCTTCACTCGCATCTGGTTCAGTTTTTTGCTGATAAGGACCAGAAATTTTATGAGCGCGGAATCATGCAGCTGAAAGAAAGATGGCAAAAGGTCATTGAGCAAAATGGAAAATATATAATTGATTAAAAACTATTCTTTGTTTAAAAAAAAAGTGTTTTATTTTATACTACAAAACCGAAAGTACTTAATTGCCAACCCAATATAAAGCTCCTCTTTTGCATATGAGTCGGAATACTAATGCCTTATTTGAAAATCCATTCCATTAACTTTAGTTTTAATAAGTAGTTCAGTTGAAAGCTTGATGTTTATTGATTTCTTTTTATTTATTGAGATTTAGTTTTATTTTTCTTCTTCATATGATATCTTTGTAATTACTTACGATGTTTTGTTTGTATGTTTTTGCACTGTATTTTAAAATTTTTTTTTCCTGCTATTGGTTTTCTGTTGGACAAATAATAATTTTTCTTTATTATTATGAAAAGCAATAAGTACAATTATATTTTGAAAAAACAGGGTTCAAGGATATTCGTTAAATGTTACAAATGTAATTTGAAATTTGGATATAAAAATGTCAGCTCTTTTCTTGAACATTTTTGCAATTTATAAAATGCCGACCTTCTATTTTTAGTAAAGGAATAGTTCGTTCTGCTTAACCATGAATAAAATATACCGATAAATGTATTCAAAAAAATCGAAGGTCCGTTTGAAAGGTTAAGCAGTTATTAACGGTAAATTGCAAAAAAAAATTTTTGCTAAAAAAAAAACTGTAAAAGGTAGTTTTCTGTGTATAAACGAACCAGCAGTGTAACGGTATATGTGTTTATAATTCTGTAAGTTGACTTCCGGAAGACTCGAGAAAATCTAGTCAAGGTCAAGATATTGGATTTACCGAGATTGCTCTAATCAATACTTTTGTTGGACTTATTGTTAACGGAAAATTATTTTAGCCGGATAAGTATCAAAGTGCACTACAAATCGAAGAAATCTGAGCACTTGATAAATAATTTTAAAGTACTTATTTCTACAGAAGAGTGTTACAGTAATAATTATTTTGTTGTTTAATATCTACACCCATTTACATGACAAGAGCAAAGATGAAAAAATAGGTAAATACAACAATAGTGTAATAAAATTAAGATAATTAACAGATGGTAGTATGGCGGGTTTCTTGATAATAAAATAGCTTCATAGCTTATATATAACTTTATACTCTGTTCAGGTCTTTGCTTTGGTTCTCCAGTTTTATATTCTCGCATTTAAATCCTTTTGCTACCGTCCCAGTATCACCTTCTGATTAAGTGTTCAAAACCATCTCAGTTTTGCAGCTTTCATTGTCTTGCCAAATTCAAATTATCAGCACAAACTGTTCCTTTGTTCTTCTGTACCATACTTCTTCCGTCATCTCTTTCAGAGATCTCTCTTTTTTCCCTTCCCGTCACGGCAGCGTCCTATTGTGCCGAACTGGAAACTATGCATGACAAATTGAGTCGCTTGCAGCCCTCACTACTCAATAGACATGGACCCATACTTCTTCATGATAATACAAAACTTCATGTTGCACGACAGACAATCCAAACACTTTCAGAATTTGATTACGAAATTCTCCCTCACCCACCTTATTCACCTGACCTTTCGCCAACTGATTTTCATTTTTGCCGAAGTTTAGACAATCACTTAAAAAAATAGGGACTTCCCTGACCGGGAGTCTGTAATAGCAGTGTTTGAGCAATATGTGAGCCGTCAAAACCTAGATTTCTTTTCAAAGGGAATTTTTCAGCTTCCAGGCCGTTGGCAACAAACTATTGATGTAAATGGAGACTATTTTGCAGAATAAATATTTATATTTTTTTAAATTTAGACTTTTTTTTATTCCTTACAAAATCGGACATTTCATATGTAACAACCTGATATTTTAAAATATCGTATATTTCAGACACATACAAAAAAGTATGTAAATAAAAACAGCATGGTTCTATAAATCGGGTATTTTCAAACGGAAGGGTTTGGTTTTTAGGATAAATAATTGGTTCCAGAATATCTACTCAACCTTGCAGGAAAAATTGACGATCGCGGTGTTTTTATATTCGCTGAACACAATCTTACAATGGTATATCTTATCTACGTAAAAACCATGCATACGTATTTTATAAAATGTGAGAGAAATATATTTTTAGAAATTAATTACATTTTTGGTACTTTAAATGCATACGTATATTATTTATTTTCACTTTTTAATTAAAAAATATTGGTTATTTTACATCGTAGCTATTCATATTTGATATAGAGTATTTTAAGAGGGGTCAAGAGGGCCGAAAATCATAAAATTTCTTACTCTTAAATGTGTTCATGCCAGTGATTCTCATTAGCATGCTAGCAAAGTGCTGGCAAATATATTGTTACGCATTTGTGGGAAAATTTTTTGATTGCAGTAAAATCAAACGTTGAAATAACATAAAACTCTTTCTATGTTCATTAACAATAGTGCCACCTGATTAATACTGATTACTGCGATCCTCACGTATCAAAATCGGCATCACTAATAATTATCTATGTATGATTCTGACACCTATCGGGTATAGGGTGTTTTTGTTCCAGAACGCGCACTTGCTTGAACGTTCCGATATTTCCAAGTTCGTGCGCGCATAACGTGAACTTTGTTATATATACATTTTAATATAAAAATAAGCTTAATAATTAAACAGAAAAGTTTTGGTAACTGCGGACTTTTTAACTAAAACACCAGTTTTGTATGGAATAAAACATCTTTATTGAATAACGTATTATACATTCTTGTCATTGATCTTTGCCATCTTTTAGATAGCATTGTGATTCCATGTTCATTTAAACTTCTGTTTTTTATTGGTGCCAAAAATAACTGAATCGAGTGCGCTTTGACATTATTATTGAAATTTTGACCGCTCAAGAAATTTTACAAAACACAAAGCAATTGAAATCTGACGGCACAGAATTAGGACTGCGTGGTAGATATGGCAACGTATATCAAATAAGCTCCAATAATTTTTTATCGAGTGACCAAAGATGTGCGTAGTCTCCTAATACAATGGCATAATTCTAACCGTTTTTCTTGAATGACATTCTTCAGCGCGATTAGTTGTTAAATGCAACACATCCGGGTTGATCGTTTGGTGGAGTAGTAATATTTCAAATTAGATAGTAGCTTCGTAATCCCACCAAATTAATAGCATAACCACAAAGCTCTTATTTCTATAATGAATTTATAGCGTGATTGAAGAATCAGTGGTAGAGCATCTGCCCGATTAGCAGATGACTTGGGTTCGATTTCTCACCGATCAGGCATGATTTTTTTTCATTAATTTCTGCCTTAATATAACGACCCAATAAATTGGACATTAGTTTTCATCAATAGCATGACCTTTTTTAATGAATATCAGCATGTTGCACGTAACCACACGATCATTATATAATTTATAACTCATGGATTTAAGCATTCTGTTTTTCGTTGTTTAAAAATGTAATCAAACAGCGTTAAAAGCAATTTAATCTTTCTTTTGAATTCCACCTTCCATTTACTGAAAATTATCAATTTCCCCAACACACGTGTTTTCTTTTTTCTACTTACATAACTATCAATTGAATAATAAAAATTGTTTAATCGTAATTGTACACAGATTTTTAATTTTCTTTGGCGTCATTAGAACGCTTTTAGCGTGCAAGTTGTCTGCAATAAGTGCCGCATTATGTAATTAAAATTGTTTAATAAGTAATTATTTTGTGTGTTTGGCAGTGCCGCATGCATATTACAAAAAGATACACGCTTAAAGTTACATTACAGCTATGTTAACATAATTGTGTGTAGTGACATTGAAATAGTAAAACACAATTTACGAGCACGGCTATTAAAAAATGTATATGTATGTAATTACCATGCTTTTACAATAATATTTAGTTTAAAATTACAGACTTAGTATGTACTCAAAAGAATACGTACTAAAAAACAAACAAATACGTTCGAATTTTATTGCTAATTCAGAATTAATTTCAACGATGCATAAAAATAAATAAGTGCTCGATATTTCGTAGATTTTACACGCCATTGTTGCAAGTTGAAAATGGAATCGTGTTCCCTTTTAAATTTTAAAGGTGATATTAGCATTCGTAAAATTAATATTTTTACTAAAATATGTAATATAAATTCAGAAAATGTAAAGGACACAAAATGTAAAAATTACGTACAAATAGTAGGAAGGTGCTTCCCCAGCAACAACTACAAAATAACGGAATATTTTCAGCGTCATCGTTTCTTATTATTTACTTAGACTCTAAAGTAAACAGATACACAAGTTATCTCGTTATTATTACGAATGGTTTAAAAATGGAGCAAGTTAACGGTTGATTATGATATTAGTCTACAAATTATAACTGTCTTTCATCACCAGAAATTCAATATACTTTTCTGAAATGACTTTTTTATGCTAACTTTGAAATTTCATATTCTTTTTGTCAGTACGAAACAAATTTCTAATTTGTAGCACTGTTACGGCATTTTGGGGAATTCTGGGGAATATGCAACGATTATTCTTTAAATAATCAAACAAGAGGTCAACACTTAACTAATTCCAAAACACTGTCTCTCTATTCGTTTGCGCGTGGCTTGATTTGAATACAATACTTGTGCAATATTGTGCAAGTTTCCAACAAAAAATTAAAGCATTAAAGCATATTTACTTCCATTTAAAGACGTTAAAAAATTGGAAGGAAAGTTCTTTAAGAAAACATAAAGAGAATTTGAAGAAAAGTCGCATCTAATGGAAGAGTACCACGTAAAAGCCTTTCATTAGCAGCGTTTTCGATAACTGCCACTATGTGGTCTAAAGGAAAAAACAAATTTTTTGGGAAGATATCATAGTTTTAATATTAACCGAAACGCCGCAATAAAATTAAAAGATATTCAATAAACAGTTAAGTACGATGGAAGAGGTCAAATGGTATAGGGTTGAGTATCGGCTATTGCTGTTGAAAATTCGAAAATTTAACATTTATTAACGGTAAAGGGGATATAGGACATGTTCAAGTCTAATTTCCAAACATAACACTAAAATAATTAGAAATAGTTTTAAGTTGTACATGGACGATGGAGAATATGAGTGACGATTCAAAGAAAATGTATTGAAGATTTCATTACCTGATGTTAATAACAATAATACTTTAATTACTCAAAATATAAACTACATTCAAAATATATTTAACTAAATTTACTCCAAAAATTTGCCTTCCTTCATGAAGACTCACTTTTGTATAATTACATTACGCAATCCTAAAAAAAAACATTTTTCAAACCTCGTCTTAACTCTGTTTAAAGAAGATTAGGATATAATAAAATGTTCCAGTTCCAGTTCCACATAATTTCATTAAAATCCGAACTCCTCTTTTAAGACTTACAGAATTTCATTTCACAATTTCCGATCATTCTTTTTATGTAAGTACATATATTCATGGGCAGGCACGTTTAGAATAGACGTCGTGTTATCAGTGTTTATGTAACACGACATGAAACTTACTCGCCCAGCCGGGGCACGTGGACATTAAACAAACACCAGTACCAGACAGCAGACATACACATACACACGTATAACGATTATTATGACTCTACCATTTAGCATTAATCAGCTTTTGCTGGAGTCTCCAGACTAAAGATAAGCTGCTCCAAATATTGTCTTCCTTTTAATATTCCTTGTAATACGCAATCATTGCGCTTTTAATACGAACCAAGTGTAAACATAGTTAGCGGACAAGAGCCTAATGTCCTGTACGTGTTGGCGTATCTATTTTACCCTTCATTCATGGCGCCGTCCTAACATAAATGAAAAGATACGACTTCGTGTTGTTACAGTAATGGAACACACAATAAAAAATTAAAGTAATCTGTTTTAAGTGGTTTAAGAGAAGATAAGATAAAAAGTGTCAATGTGGAATTGTCACGTTGAAAAGTTTTAAAGAAAGATAAAAAATTGAAGTATAACCTATAATAATAATAATAATTATTCAAAAGAACGTACATATAATTTTCTGAATGTGCGTATGCACGTCTCTTAATGTACACTGTATCTCAAAATTATATGGACATAAAATGATTAGAGATACGACATAAACATTATCGAATCGAATATGTTTGCAATTATTTTATCTTAATATTAGAATTTATATTGGGTCTGGGAAAAAGTTCGTGGCGTTTTTCCCGATAGATGGCATTGGTTGCCGATAACTAAAGAACAACAAGTCACAGCGACACCACCGAGGGCTCGTTTTTTAGATGATCTTCCGAACGTTAGTTTGAGCGTAGAAACATTGTAATCGGTGCAGTGGTTGGAAAGTTATTCGCACTTGAAAATGGAGAAGAATAATGAGAAATTTCGCTATATTCTGCAATATTATTATGATAAGGGGAAGAACGCTGCGCAGGCTTGTGATAAAATTTGTGCTGTGTACGGTGAAGGTACTTTATCGAAATCTGTTGGGCGGAAATGGTTCGCTCGCTTTCGTTCTGGAAATTTCAATGTGAAAGATGAGTCACGCTCCGGTCGTCCAATCACTGAAAAATCTGATGAAATTCTTGAAAAAGTCCAACAAGATAAGCATATCAGCAGTGTCGATATTGGCATGGAGCTAGGCATTGACCACAAAACTGTTTTGAACCATTTACACAAAGCTGGTTACAAAAAAAAGCTTGACGTATGGGTTCCTCATGAGTTGAGCGTGAAAAACATGATGGACCGAATTAACATCTGCGATGCGCTGCTGAAACGGAATGAAATCGAGCCGTTTCTGAAACGTTTAATAACCGGAGATGAAAAATGGATTACGTACGATAATCGGAAGCGTAAAAGATCGTGGATAAAGGATGGTGAGCCGTCACAAGCGTTCGCTAAGCCAACATTGACGCCAAAAAAAGTGATGCTGTGTGTATGGTGGGACTGGAGGGGAATCGTCCACTACGAGCTACTTCCAACTGGTCAGACGATTGTTTCTCAACTCTACTGTGCACAACTAGAGAGATTACGCCAGGCGATTGAAAGAAAACGGCCCGAATTGATTAATAGGAAAGGTGTTGTCTTCTATCATGACAACGCCCGACCACACACTTCTTTGATGACCCGTCAAAAATTGAGAGAGTTTGGTTGGGAAGTTTTGATGCACCCACCTTACAGTCCGGATATAGCACCCTCTGACTATCATCTGTTTCGATCTCTGCAGAACTCTCTCAATGGAATTAAGTTGGTTTCAAAAGAAGCCTGTGAAAACAACTTGATTCAGTTTTTCGACCAGAAACCACAGAAGTTTTTCACCGATGGGATCATGGATCTACCAAAAAAATGGCGAAACATTGTCGATAATAATGGAGCATATTCGGTTTAAATGAATTCGTCCACGCGCCATGCGGGGACCAGTTGAATTTTACTGAAAAAACGCCACGAACTTTTTCCCAGACCCAATATTTTATGTTCACAAAATTGCTAACTTATACTATTGTGGGCAAAAAATACTAAGACTTTTTAATTTAAATTTCGCGCGAAAACCCATTCGTCGAAATATTTTTTTTCTAGGTTGGTATGACTGTCAGTCACATCTGTGCCAAATGTCACATCAAAATAATCCTTAGTGTTTAGTATACGCTTGTCTTTCTGAAGTACAAAAAGTGCATTCGGCGATTTTTACAATGAGTGAAATTATTCAACAAAGAAGTTCCATTAAATTTTGTGTAAGGAATTAAATTTCTGGTGCCGAAACGTTCAGAATGTTGCAGAAGGCCTTCGGTGACAATTGTTTGTCGCGAGCAAGTATTTTTGATTGGTACAAATTATTCAAAGAGAGTCGAGAACGCGTTGATGACGAACCACGTCCAGGACGGCCATCAACATCAACTGATGATCAACACGTCAATAGAATCAAGGAATTGGTGCTTGAGAATCGACGATTAACAGTCAGAGACCTTACTGGCATCGTTGGAATATCGGAAGGATCAGTGAAAACCATTTTGAAAGATAATTTGGGCCTAAGGAAAGTGAAAGCACGATTTGTTCCAAAATCACTCAATTTTTTCGAAAAACAGTGTCGCGTTAACGTCTGTGAAACAATGCTTTTCGACTATCAAGACAAAATGAAAGGCATCAAAACTGGAGATGAGAGTTGGATCTACGCTTATGACCCGGAAACAGACGATCAATCGGCTGAATATCGTATCAAAACTGAGCCGAAGCCCAAAAAACCACGTCAAAGCAAGTCAAAAATCAAGGTTATGTTGACAGTTTTCTTCGATTATCGAGGTGTGGTGCACTCCGAATTCCTTCCGACCGGCCAAACTGTCAACAAAGAATACTATTTGAGTGTTATGCGTCGTTTGCGCAATGCTGTTCGTAAAAAGAGGCCAGAACTATGGGCCAACAACTCTTGGTTTCTGCACCACGATAATGCACCGTCGCATACTGCATTAATTCTTCGTTAGTTTTTCACCAAATTTTCAACCAATATCGTGCCGCAACCACCGTATTCGCCTGATTTAGCTCCGTGTGACTTCAGGCTATTCAGCAAACTTAAACGACCGTTCCGGGGAAACCGTTGTGTGTCAATTGAAGACATTAAACGTGAATCGCTACGCGCATTGAAGGCTATTCCTGAAATTGACTTTAACAACTGTTTCGAGAATTGGAAGAAACGTTGGCACAAGTGTATTGGAGCCAGGGGGGATTACTTTGAGGGGGATGAAATAGATTTGGAAGAATAAATTAAGAATTTAAAAATTATGAACAAAGTCTTACTATTTTCTGCCCACAGTAGTATACATATCTATAATACATATGTAATTTTGATTGATTTGGGATGTTGAATTCATTATATGCATTTCAGGTAAATTTTAATTTTCAAAGTTTCCAATGTACTTGAAAATGTTGTATCTAACATTTCTGCTTATTATGCTGATTAATGTCCTTTTCAAAAAAATTTTCTGTTTTGAATCGAAGTACGAAAAACCGTTTCCTTAAATAAATTGCTATGATTGGAAAAGTAAAGAATCTGGAGTTTTCCAAATTTCTTTGTGTTGACTAGCCTATGTCATATTGGAAAACGATGTCTTCCTTATTGATCAAAACTAGTTGTTTTTCCTTGAGCTGCTGTACCTAAATTTATTAGTTCTTGAGAATATTTATCAGAATTAATGCTGTCTTTCGATTGTAATTGTTCAAATATTGTATTTGTTGAAATTCTCTTCTTTTAATCCAAATCCGGTTTTGCGATTTAACTGACACCCCTGATAAATAGGTTCTTTTTCTTATTAAATTCCAGTATTGAACGTGCAATCATCTCCCATAATGAAACGGTCCAAAAAATTCGTTTCGTGCCAGTAGCTATGCATCTCAACGCAATGTATTAAATTGCGCTGCGCTAATCAGTGTATCATCTATCTAGCATATATCGAAACAAATCCTAAACTGTGTACATATATAGATTCTAATCGTCAAACACGGTACATCGAACATCATCAATCCTCAACAGTGATCTTTGCTAAACGTCTTTGAACATTACTGATGGTGTCAATTCAGAAAAACGCTACTACTAATAGAAATTTTCCGTTGCATAATTTCCTTTTTAATATTCATACAGCAATGTATAAAACCTCGTCTTTGTAAAGTAGGGAAAGTCCCTATATTTGTAGAAATAACAAGGAGTACAAAGTACTGAAGAAAAAGGGGAAAATTCGAAATGTATCGAACAATCAATCTTTAATGCTAAATGAATTTTTCGACTTGGAATCTTTTTGGTTTGCGAAACAGCACGCACTGGTGCGACTGTACTAAGTATTTTGGGTATATTATAAGTATAGACGTAGATAATCACGTTACAAGAACTTAAAAACATTTGAATGATTAATATTTATTGCTTGCGCTTGTTTACTAAGAAATAAAAATAGAACTTTGCTACAAACTCTATAAAAATGTGATAAAAAGCGTTTCTAATTTTCCTACAAATTCAAAACACACACTCATACGTTAATATTTTTTATTTGTTATCGCTTTTTGCTTTCTGCGTATTTTTATATTACGTTTCAATTTTCCGAGGTAAGTTTATATAAACAAAGTTGAAAAAATTAAATTCCATATGTCGTATGATTGTTCAATACAAGATAACTAGAATTAGATAATAGGTATCGAAAATAAATTTATATTTCACAAATAACTTACTTGCACATGTCGTTACTGATTGTCTTTTAAAAAGGAATCCAAAAAATGCCGACAATCGACTTCATTTTTTTTCTATTACAACCTATAATTTTTTTAATAAATCTACGCTATGGGCAAAGTACATATGGTACACATTGCTGTGAATTGTACTAACAGTATGCAGGATTATGTTTTAAAATTTAAGAAAATTTCTTATAGCATAAGCATATGCTTAAAAACTTATACCGTGAATATATTTTATAATGCAACATGCATATACATACACTAGTTGCTAGAGTAACGTAATAATGAAATGACAGCAATGTATTTTAGCGTGTATTTTATTTTGCAACATAGGATGTCAAAATAAGTTACTCTATTTTTGAGGTATGTATAGTGTAGAAGAAAAACTGTTATTAGTGAACTGGTATAACTCGAATATGAGTTTGAGGAGAGTAGCAGATTTGTTTCAAATTACATATCCTGACCGTCCAAGACCGACTCCAACTACAATAAGTAGGTTAGTACAGAAGTATAAAAATAATGGATGCATCGTTCCTAATCATAAAAAAAAGAATAGGCCAAGATATGTTATTACTGACGCCAAAAGAGATGAAATTCTGCAACAATCGAAAATAATAATATGCTCTCCACAAGAGCTTTAGCACAAACTACAAATGTAAGCAAATCTTCCGTGCATAAACTACTAAAACGAGAACATTTTAAGTCGTATCACTTTCAAAACCATCAGGAACTAATTGCGAATGATGCAAAAAGAAGAAGTAACTTTTGTGAAATCATGTTGGATAAGCTTCCTAATGATGATACTTTACTACGCAGAATTTGCTTTACAGATGAAGCAACATTTTATGTAAATGGTGAAGTAAATTCACAGAACTGCCGCTACTGGAGTAGACAAAATTTGCATAGATATCATATCACAAGGACTCAGCGGCCACAGAAAGTCAATGTTTGGGCTGGGTTGATTGGACACCATATTGTAGGACCGTTTTTTATTGAGGGTACTCTTACAGGAGAAAAATATTTAGAATTGCTTGAGTACAGAGTTATGCCACCCCTCCACGCTTTAAATATTGATGGTGAGATTTGGTACCAGCATGATGGCGCGCCGGCACATAATTCTCATATGGTTAGAACATTTTTCATCCAAAGATTTCCAAACCGTTGGATAGGCCGTGGAGGAGAAGTAGAATGGTCCGCAAGGTCACCAGACCTGTCTCCAAACGATTTCTTTCTTTGGTCATGTATCAGAAATAAAGTTTTTCATGGAGAACCTCTAAACAATATTGACCAATTAAAAAATAGAATACGAGTTGCTGCAAGAGAAATAACTCCAGAGCAGATAGAAAATACAATAAATGAATTCTACAATCGCTTAGGATACTGTCTGGCCGTCAATGGTGACATTTTTGAAAATTTGTTAAATTAGTTTTTAAATTTTGTTCAACTACTGTATTTCACATCCTATGTTGCAAAATAAAATACACGCTAAAATACATTGCTGTCATTTCATTATTACGTTATGTATGTACATATGTGCATGTTGCATTATAAAATATATTCACGGTATTTCGCAGTGTAGATTCTTTTATAAACTAACGTTACCGAGCGACTGAGATGGAGAATGAAGTTATTTTGGAACATTGTATAATACTCATTCCAGAAAAGACGTATGACTGAAATCATTATCTTGTTGGAATATCCAACTCTCACCAAGTCCCAATTTGTTGACACTTCGAATCAAATTTGGCCTTCAAAATAGTAATACATTTATGTTTGTCCATAATCCCATAAATTCAATGTTTCCAAAACCAGCCGCCGACATACAAACCAAAGCAAAACCGACTGCTCACCATGGTGAACTGTAGGTTGCACATTTTGTTTCTTAAACTCAGAGTAGGGTCGCCGCCAAACATTAACACATCCATACGATTGGAACGCGTTAACTTTTGTTTCGTCTGCAAATAACACCTTATCCCAGAAACTTGAAACCTTCATTTTCATATTTTCAGGCGAATTTCAAACTTTTTGGTTTCCTTTACATCACTAATATTGTATAACATCACTAATATATGGTTTACGTCTGGCACTACGGTCATTGTAAATTGACATTACGCAAAGCTCTACGAACGCATTCCGAGTGCGCAGTCTGTCCTAATTCTATATCTATACTTTGTCTTATTTTCATTACACTGTTTTTCGAATTCTGCACAATCATATTATCTATATTTTGTGCAAAGCTGGGCGATTAGTACGTGTTTTACTAATAATTGTACAGATACGATTGTAATTGTGCAACACCATTTGAAGTCTCTCAACAATTTTTGGTATTTCCGGTAATGATTTGTTTTTATTTTTCAATTTGACGATTGATTGTTGAAAATTAGTATTTTCTGACATCCCATCGTTGATTACAATCACAGAAATGAATAAAAAATTTCTGTCCTGGAGCAGGACTCGAACCTGTATACACCGTTTGCTAGACAACTGATTTACTAATTAGGCCACAAGGCAGTACAGTTACATTAACCATTGATTGTTTGATACATTTCGTAATTTCCTCTTTTCCTTTCATACTTTACACTCCATGTTACTTCTATAAATATAGGGACTCTTCCGATTTTACAAAGATGAGGTTTTATACATTGCTGGATTTAACCTGTATCTAGGCTTTCGTGTATTTTAAGGTTCTTTTCGTAGGTAAACTATTGACTTGAGATCTCCTAGCTCTAGATATTATTAGTTTTACACTACAATAATTCTATTCATATAACAGGTTTTCCAATAAGGGTGATATGATTTCTTTTAAAAAAAAACACACTTATTGTTAAGAAAATTCAAAAGTTTTTTATTTAATGTGAAGTACAATCGATACAATTAAGTTCTAAATAAAACGTCATTCAAATGGCCTCCACGACTTCTTCTGCAGGAACGAATTCGATGAACTCAATTTTCGAGCACTTTTTCCACTAAATCTAGTCGTATGTCATGAATGGCACGTTCAATATTGACTTGTAAAGCTTGAAGAGAGTCTGGTTTATTTCGATAGACCAATGACTTCAAATAACCCCATAAGAAATAGTCTAATGGTGTTAAATCACAACTTCTTGGAGGCCATTCAATATCACAATTTCTTGAAATAATCGAATCTCCAAACTTTTCTCGCAATAATTCTATTGTTGCATTTGCTGTGTGGCACGTAGTCCCGTCCTGTTGGACTCAAATGTTGTCAAGATCAACTTCTTCCAATGTCGGCCATAAAAAGTTGGTTATCATCAATTTATACCGCTCCCCATTGACAGTAACGGTGTTACCAGCTTCATTTTGAAAGAAGTACGGACCGATGATTCCACCATACCAAAAACCACACCAAACTGTCAATTTAGGTGAATGTAATGGTTTTTTATAAATAATTTGTGGATTTTCTTCGCACCAGAATCTACAGTTTTGTTTATTTACCACACCATCCAGATGAAAGTGAGCCTCATCATAGAAGATGATTTTCTTAAAAAAATCGTTATCGTTTTCAAGTTATTCCAAGGCAAAATCAGCAAATTCACGACGCTTACGGTGGTCCAATGGCTTCAGTTCTTGAGTGAGAACAATTTTATAGGGATGCAAACCCAAATCCTTTCTCAAAATCCACCAGGTTGTGGTTCGAGACAATCGCAATTGTTGAGAACATCTTGGAATCGACAAATTACGGTCTTCAGTAACACTTGCCTGAACGGCAGTAATATTTGCATTACTTCGAGCGGTTCTTTGTCTTATTGGCACTTGAAAATTATGTAAAGAAAATGTAACCTCAAAATTTTTAACAATTCGACGAATAGCGAGCACACTTGTATGATTATTACGCACGAAAAGTTACAATTGGAGAACGATAATTTTATAATAAAACTGAATAATTTGTAAACGTTGTTCTTGCGTACATCTCTCCATGATGAAATTGTAAACACTACTGAATACAATGACAGATCATGACATATTACAAATGGCCGAAATGTCACTTCAAAATCATATCATCCCTATTGGAAAACCTTATACTTGAAATCTTTCTTTTTAATCGTTTAGTGATTAATTTGGATATTATTCGGATGTATGTAGGCTTTCGTGAATTACTGTTAGCACACATCCAAAACATGAGATGAATAGTTCAGGTCAAACGTACAGTCTTATCTTGTAATGTACGGGCCTCCGAGACTACCAATCAGAAAATAGTATTATTGTTAATTCCTTAATGACATGATATCCGTTTATCTGAAATTTTATTAAAGAAACACGACTAGTGCATTACACATAATAAATAATCCAATTTTAATGACCAAATTCTATTAAATGAAACTTTAAACGATTAATTAACACTTGCGTATCTTAATCCGAGTTTGACATAATATTCGTTTTATTTTAATAATTTGTAACGATCAAATTATAATCAAAAAAGATTATGTACACTTTTATTTGAAACAAATGCATAATCAGGACTACGAATATGATACTTTGAGCCCTTCCGTTTAATGAAACTATAAATTATGTTTATCAGAAATGAAGTTGCGCGGGAAACGTCGAGAAACCTCGGTAAATCGACTTGCCATGTACAAATAGTGTAAGTACATACATACATACATCAATGAAAGGTTGCATAATGTTAATAAGAAAATATTTATAACCTTGGGGAATTTAAAATAACTTTAATGAAATCTTAAATAACAATAAGCGAGTGAGTAGAGCGCTAAAAATGAAACAATACCATTAAATCTGCAATTTTCAGAATCCGTTAATGCAATACGTTTAATAAAAACAATATTGCGGAATTCCATTTTGTAATTCTAATTTTAAACCCGGAATATTTTAATCCTTTTAGAATGTTTTTATTAAAGTGAAAATAGAAAAAGTTCTATCGTGCAATGAAATTATGTTTTTTTTTGTATTTGTATGTATTACTTCGGTAATGTAATGTAACTATTGACGTAAATGCATGCTTACAAATTCAAATGCAGGCACAGCAATATCACCATTACATTTAAAATAAGTTTTTACATCCATACACGAGGATGTTCTGATAGTAAGTGAGACTTAAAATGGAACAATTGAATTAATACAGTTTTCATTATTTTTCAATATATTTAACTTCTACGATATTGAAGTGCAATTGTGTCATTGTCGAAATGATTCTTCAGAAGTGCCCAAAAATATTGTTCCGTTGTTTTTCATCCGACACAAAACTTGTTTCCAGCAGTGAAATGTTCGAATTCGGGAAAGGAACGGAAATCACTTTGGACTAAATGAGGCAATCTTTCCAGAAGTGGAAGTAAAAGTTAGAGATAAAATCTCGGATCTTAATTGATCCAATTTCTATCGAACTTAACTGGTACAAAAGGACACGTTGTCCTCATGAAACAGATCTTTCTCATGAGCAGTTCTAAGTGTCTTTCTCAGAAATTTTCTTAAAGTTGCTTAGAAAAGCTGTATTTAACAGCTTGACCTTTCGGAAAATAGCCCATGAAAATTATCCCATTTTAATCTCAAAAAATTGTAACCATCGTCTTACCTGCTGACAGAAATATCTTGGCTTCCTTTGGGAGGGAAGGACTGTCATGATGTGTCCACTTTTAAAACTGCGGTTCCGATATCATTAAACGTAACAAATTATTTAAGAAAATCAGTTCGGTTCTTTTTAAACAGTGCACATTATTGCTTGACTTTCGCATTCTTTCATTATTGACTTATGTAATGTACATAGTTGGAAATATGTTGTTGATTCTTACTGAATTATCGAAATGCGTATAAAAATTTTGATTTTATTTAATATCCAATACTATTCCAGCTTAATTGATAGCTTTTTTAATTTGAAATATATCATTTTCATTATCCAATACATGAGCATCGAAATTATGCTTAATATTAGGTGCGCAATTAAGTTCTCGCTGTTTTTTTGATGAAAATGCAACTTTATCCCATCTTTCTGGCAGAGCTCGAATACCGTCACGGTAGAAGTGTTCGTCTTTTGAGCCTAACCATGAACCAAGCCATTTTGAGATGTCTTCATATGAGCGGCACTGCTGATTAGCCAGACCATGTGCCATCGAACGGAGCAAGTAATAATCGGACGGCGCAATATCTGGGGAATATGGCGGGTGGTGTAGGATCTCCCATTTGAGCGTTTCTAAGTAGGTTTTAACGGGTTTGGCAACGTAAGGCCGAGCGTTGTCAAGCTGTAGAATCATTTTTTTGTGCCTCTGCTGGTATTGTGGCCGCTTTTCGCGCAGTGCTCGGCTCAATCGCATTAATTGAGTTCGATACCGTTCCCCAGTGATGGTTTCGTTCGGTTTCAACAGCTCATAATAAATAACACCGCCCTGGTCCCACCAAATACACAGCAAAACCTTCGCAGCGTGAATATTCGATCGAACCGACGACGTAGAAGCATGACCAGGCAGTCCCCATGATTTTGTTCTCTTTGGGTTGCTGTAATGAATCCATTTTTCATCACCCGTAACGATGCGATGAAGAAAACCCTTCCTTTTTTGCCGCTGGAGCAGTTGTTCACAGGTGAAAAAACGACGCTCAACGTCTCTTGGCTTCAAATCATAAGGAACCCAAGTTCCTTGTTTTTGAATCATTCCCAACACATGCAATCGCTGGGAAATGGCTTGGCGGGTAGCTCCTAATGTTGAAGCAAGCTCTTTTTGCGTTTGCCTCCAGTTCAGCGTCTTCGAAGGTTTTTGATCTTCCTCAACGCGAACAGTCGTCAACATCGAAATCACCATCTTTGAAGCGACGGAACCGATCACGGCACGTTGTTTCACTTAGAGCAGCATTTCCGTAAACTTTTTAGAGTTCTCGATGCGCTTCAGCCGCCGTTTTCTTCGAATGAAAGAAGAAAGGCAACACTTGCCGCAAATAACGATTATTTGGCACAAAATCAGACATTTTCACACAACCAAAAGTATATGACGCAAAAACAAAATCACTAATGTGTCAAGGCGGTTTGTTTACCATATGTCTAAGCTTGGTTCATGATGTTTTGATTATGTCACAATCGACCAGCATTTACTACTGGAGCCGCCATCTCTTGAAAAACAGCGAGAACTTAGTTGCGCACCTAATATTTCATTTAATTCGATCTTCTTTCTAAATTACGTAGTCTTAAAGTACTCTCTTGCTAATAAAAAAATTGAGAAATATTGATTCAGATATAATGAAATGTACAGATTTTAAAAAAATCCCAGCTCGTGAACTCCGAGATTTCATTTAAGTCGTATCTGGTAATTATCAGTCCACCTAGAATTTCTCAATGGAGCTGCTAATGTATTTGTGTACATAGGACGATTTTAAAATCTCCTTTTATTTGATTACTCAAGATGTGCGTAAATATAAATGAGAAATGTTTTTGTGAGTGTGTAGTAAGTACTCACACAAGTTATAGTATTGTGACATATGTATGTACACGAAGGCTAGATAATGCCATTGTTTTTAAAAAAAATGAATACGTTTATTTATGTTATTGTTTAGTCTTTATTCAATATTTTAATCGTATTTTTCTATTGTAATGATTCATTACGAAATCAACTATTAATACATATATGTATATGTATATATATATATTAAAAATGTGTATATCACAGTGTATCTATCCATACAGTGATATGATCATTGTGTTGTTTGTTTACAATCCTTGGTCGTTGTCCTACCTTTATTAACAATGTACTCAAGTCGTAAATATTTTTTATTTTGAACTAAATATTTTATAAATAAGTAATAAATTTAACTGGCTTAGTTTGTTTTTATGAAATGCAAAATTAAATTGTAAGTTTCCATAGAGGAAAATTTGGGAAATGTTTCTATTTTGTAAACCCTTTTTAACGCCTAGTTAATACTAATTTAATAGATATATTTGTATATGTAATATAAATACGCGAGCAGCTCCAATCATCACCTCGGTCTAAAATGTAAATAACAAATAAACAAATTAAATCATTTAAAACTAGATTGAATATGTTTTTGTCTAATAAAGCTCGTTAAAGCGGGGATATTTAGACACTATGTATGAGCGGCGGTAAGCTGGTATCAATGATTTCTGATAAAGGTGGTCACCGATATATACTGGGGGCATGCTGTAGGTTGTAGTAAGTTTAATTACGTATGGCTTTTTATTGCGTTGCGAACGATCAATATTTGATATTGCATTGTAGCATAATGATAAGTGCAAAACTGCATAATAACAGACTACTGTGCTCGGACAGTAATAATAATAATAATAATAATAATAATTTATTGATACATATGTACATACATACGTCATTGCATAATCATATATAAATAAAAACACAAAAAAGAAAACCTTTGTGGCTCACAATTAATGCGCCACCAAACACGTTAAAACTCGCAAGATCTATACAAAACAAAACATCCGAGTAACAATTAAAACATAAAAACACAAAAATGGCAATGTCAAAATTTATATATCAGAAAGTTATTTACTGAATAGAAACAGTTCTCCACCAGCACTGTTTTTATTAATCTTTTGAGACTAATCCATGGTAGGCTCCTAAACCTATAAGGCAAAGCATTGTATATCTTCACGGTCATGTAATTTGAACTTAGCTGACTTTTCCCAATGCGATGATACGGTATGACCAAACTACTCTGGTTTCGTGTTTCATATTCGTGAAAATCACCATTTTTGCAGAACTTATCCTGGCGACTTATGAAGAAACTCCAGGCAAGCAAGTATATACATGGATGCGAGGGTCAGTATTTTGTGTTTTCTGAATAGGTTTACACAACTTGTGGTATTAGATACACCACTAAGCGCTGTGATTGCACTCTTTTGTATAAATACATTTATCGGACAATTCCCAGACCTAAAATACGATGGTGCTAAAGTAATTTGTTTAGGGTGTTACACACCGTTCCTCTACCGGAAGAAAAGAGACAGTTGTGATCACGTAAACACACGATATACAAAATGTTATCCGATATCTCAGAAGGAGTTTGTGTTACATATAATTTATATGTTGACGACTTGTAATCTACCATTTAGGATAGTGTAGAAGAAATCGTTCCGTCAGTTCTGGAGTACATTCAATGCAGATTAAGTACTGCCAAGAACTCGAACGTTAAGATACTATTTTTCTTCTGTACGCGAAAAAATAAAGACCAGCATTAAATCTGTCCTAAAAAAATGAAAAGGCTGTTATGAGGATAGGTTATAAAAGAATTCTATTTTGGAATTTTACTGGAACCTCTTCAACAATTATCTTCATTTTCATTAACTAGTAAAAGCTAGTGAAAATGTACCGGTAAAGCTGTTCACAGCGTGATACTAACTACACGCCAAAATTTCGATTTGACAACAAACTAAGTAGTGATGTTTGTTACTGATGCCGGCTCGTCAATGTTTTATGCGGGACGTTTCGTTAAACATGAGTGTGTCCCATTTCACTACATATAATATGCCGGTTACATGCATTGTATCTGATAGCAGAAACTATTCGAAAAAATTACCGATTTGTAGATGATTTAATAAGCAGCGCCAAAAAGATTTTATTGAAATCTCAGAAACGGCTGCGCGAATTTCACAAACACTGTCCTGGCATACGAGAACCACCCCAACCAATTCTTACAGTTCGGAGCACGTGTCTAGAAACAGTTTCCTATTACTCAAAAAATTTTCGCACAATAAAATCCTTAGTATTACTGTTCAAGTCAAATGAATCAAAAGCCATCAAAGAAAACCAGATAAAATTTAACAGTGTGGGTGTTCACGCGGCTTTATTTGCAAACTATTCACTATATTACGAATTACGTTGTATTATCAAATACCACAAAACTGCAATATACTTCATCAGCATTAGTAGATTAAATGGAAGTAACGAGTGAGTGAAAACACTGTTACGTACTTTCTTCCACAGATACGTTAACTCAGTTTAAAGAACGTTTTAACTACACAAATATTACATCAGAAGACACCTAACAGTGATCATTCTATCTTTCTATAAAAGAACATTTTTACAACGCGACGAACATCATTTAATGAGAAAGTTCTGGAGGCTTACGCTTTGTTGTAGATGTTTTGTCTCGTTGATAAGTGTTTAACAACAATAATAACATGAAATACATCGCTTATTACTATTTATGTACATACGTCCTTCGTTTGTCTAACAATGTTAGTGCTTTTAATATTGCATATACGCCGCCCGTGCATAGTGTCTAAATAGCCTCGATTTAGTTATTAATAGAGTCCGGATTAAAAAGCATTAAAAATATTGAAAAAAGCGCTTAAAAAGCCTATCGATTTTCGAAAAAAAAGCATTACCATATGCAAAAAAAGCACGTACATTATACAAAATTGTATAAATTATATATACATTATTGATTAAATAAACATTGATTTTGAGATTTATAATAATTTATTTTTATAACATTAACATTTAAGTACTTCAACAAAAACATGTAATAAATTCAGAAAACATGTTCAGTCATAAAACTCAAATATTTTAAATAAAAGAAATTTTTAAAACATTTTTAATTCATAGATACAGAGTAATATTTAATAATTATAATTGAAACATGTGTTTTAAAATGAAAAACCTTAAATTCTTTTTATTAACAGTTTTTAATAAAAACAACATAAAAAAAAATTATTTCCGTTTGAAACACGAAATTATTAAATGTTCATTTAAATGTTCCATTTTAAAGTTCTGTCGTCTATCACTTAAAATGTTTTTATAATTTGAAAAATTTCTTTCGACATCAACACTAGTTATAGGGCCATATTTAAATTTTGCCACGACAGCTGGATCCATATTTAATTCTTGAACTACCTCTCCACTTAAGATCGAGGATATTTTACTTAAGGTTTGAAATCCCTCGTTCTTTGACAAAACATCGTTGAGTTTTGTTTGCACTGTTTGACCAATGCGCCCAGGTATACCGTCTATGGCACTTTTAAAATCATTAATTTTTTTAACAGATTCAACTAATGACAATTGCTGCTGCTCTAAGGATTTTATGGTTTTACTTACAAGATTAAAATGACATTTAATAAAAGAGAGACTATTTTTCAATTCTGCTTTTTCTAAAACGGCTTGGCAATCTCTTATCGATTTAACAGCAGTATCTGAAAGCTCGAACACAAGGTTTTTAAAATCTTCGAAATGTTCAGCGTAGTATAAAGCAGCGTCTAACCAAGTTCCCCACCGAGTTAACACTGGCTCAGGTGGTAATGGAATGTTAGGCAATCTTTTTCTGAAGAGTTGCACTCTTAAAGGGGCTTTAATGAACGTTTGTTCATTAACAAGAGGGAATTGAAGCCGTATAATTTCGGCAACCCGATTAAGACCGTGTGCTAAACAAGTGCAATGAACTAAATTTCGATAAAAAATCTTAAGATTTGATGCAGTTTTAACCATATACGGTGCAGCATCAGAAAGCATTAATAATATTTTGTCATAGGGCACAGCCTCGGGTAGATAAAAATTTGTTAATGTCTCATTTACAAATCTTGTAACTGTATTGTTATTTGTTGCTTCCAGCTCTTTTGAGCATATCAAGTATCCTTCCGTTAATATTTCCTCATTAAGCACACCTATAATTAAGTTTGCAACATACCTCCCGCAAACGTCTGTAGTTTCGTCTACGGTAAACCAAATGTAATTATTACCCACTAGCGTTTTTATTTTCTGGATAGTTTCTTTATAACATTTTCGACAGAGCTCTTTTAAAGCATAACATTATTCGAAGGGTAAATCTTTCATGACTGTAAGGATTCACCAATTGTTTGTTGCTTAGATTTATTTGTAAACCTTTGTAGACTTTGTTGATGCAAAACTGTTTGCACATGTTGTTTAATATTGTATTTTTTGTCGCACTGAATCTAAAATTAGGAACAACAATGATGTACCAAGGATTTAATCTATAAGAAACAACTTACCGTTTTTATACAGGCTCGGCAAAATAATCTACCATTTTCAAAATGCAACTCTTTATATTCTTTAATCCATTCGTCTACCGTGGGCCTCTGCTTTGGCATTTTAAAATAATTTTACACAAAACTAAACTAATTATAGAATGTAATAGTTCATGAAATGTTTGTTTACAAATGCCAAAGACACCGGGGAATTCCAGGAACGGAGGTGTATCACGTGTTTGTGATGTGATATTTCTAGCGGCACTGTTTGCTGATGCGACGCGATCAACGGGGAAGTACCTACGTGTGTATGGAGATGCGGGGAAATAGTCGACATAATGCATATTTAGATTCTCATGTTTGATACGTTGTTATTTTTTAATTATTTTTATGTTTTCCATACATCTTTTTCTACACTAGGTATATTTCTGATTTGTTTATGTAAACTTATACGTAAAAATATTTAAAAAAAAAGATGTAAATAAGCACAAAATATTAAATTAAGGACAAATATTACTAAAAAAGCAAAAAAAGCATCTGAACATTAGTGCCAAATGACTTATTTTTACATATTTCGTGCACATTTTAATACTAAATGTATCTGCTTGTAATATTTATAATAAGCTTAATGCCTAGAAATCCGGACTCTACCTATCACCATTTGATTTTTTGCTTTTCGTTGTTTATTCATGAATTACATTGTTTGTTTGTACGTACATAATAAAAAAGAAAGTGGTATAAGGGAAAATATTTCGTATCTCGAAAATTGTCCGTTTGCGAACCTCTACCCATTTTTCTGAATATTTTGGTCTATCCCTTAAAATCTGTAAGAAGTTACTGTGCTAATTTAATACACAATTCAAAAGATATTTAATTTTATATTACGTTTTCCCACACGAAAAACAATATAAACGCACTTTACATTGAAATGTAAAGTAGTTTAGATCACACGTGTCTAGTGGTAGTGGAAATGTACCAATTAATATCATTCATTAGTTAAATATAATGGCTTTTGTTTGCCCTAGTATTGAGGAGTAGTAATCAAAAGTACATTCAGAAACATTATGAGTCATATGTTTACTTATATGTGTTGAGGGGATTTTTACTGCTTTTCATTACGAGTTTCAATATCGACTCCGGTCAATTTCCTGTCGATTTTAGATAAGATATCTATTAAAATATCTCAAGTATGACGTATGTGTTTGTATAACATATACCGAATCTCATACGTGTACATTATGAGAGAATAAGGCGAATAGATAGATTAATAGGAAACGGCCACGAAGTTTGTATCTTTTTTACGGTAAATACCTTGACGGGAACTATAAGTATTATATCATATATGAAACTGTAGTTATTTAAATTAATTTTTTTTAAAAAATTGTTATTTGGTACTACTTTCTCACGTCTTGTCTAAAGTTTAAAAGGTTGTTTGGCATACGATAAATATGCGCGTGTCCCAACATGTTATGTGAATGTATCGGACGCATAAATGATTTAATAATTGGAAATTTAAAAACACCCGTACATCTTTACAGTTTAGTAAAATTTTCGTAATGGAAGAAATCTGCATTCACAAGTGGTTTTCTATATTTAGTGCCGACTGTTTTCGCTTCGAAGATATGCACATTCAGGAGAACCTTCCACCGTGGATTAAGATCAGATAAAGGCTTTAGTTTATACGATAGATAGCAGAAATGTTGGATATATTAAACAGTAGCATATTTGACTATTGCAGAAGTTTCAGGTTCGTCAACAATTGTGGTGTTTCGGGAAAGGGATAGATAGATAGTGTTATTGGTTTTTATATGGTATTATAGCTATTTTTTTAAAATTTCCCAATGTGGTTTATTTATTAATTTTTTAAAATATTATTGGTGCCATGTTCAATTTTAAAATTAATTAGATTAAACAGAAAAATAATATAGATTAAAGGTAATCAATAATGATAATCAATCAATTTATTTACAAAATAATGTACATACATAATCTTAATATGTACGTGGTTGATTTGTCGAAATCAAATAAAATGTATATATTTTACACAAGCAACACACTTATAAATAAGTACATTGATAAATTGTCAGACATAGATAAAGGAATTAAGGGACTTTTTAGGCACTAATTACTTATATAAAATGAACTACTTAAGCAATATCTAAACCTGAACTGCTTGAAAAAGTACCATCACTATTGGCACTAAGAGAAATAATGAACTCAGATCTAAGATTCCATTTAGGGCATTTTTTGTTTCCTCCTTGATTATATGCTCAATACAAATTTTCCAATTAACATTTTGAATATTCTTTCACTTCTTTCAATTTAAATGTATTGTTCTCGGATGTCACATCATTTTTTATTTTTGCCCACATCATTTCAATTGGATTTAATTGGCAATGGTAGAATGCCATGTGTAATACAATTTTATTGTTATGTTTCGTCATTTAATCAATCGCATATAAATTGTATTGTTCTTAATAAATTTTTATTACATTCAGGAGTTCAAATCGAAGCATATCCTCTATGAATTCAATCTTAGCTTGCATCACTCCTGCATGCGTTTTATTTAGACACTGCTGTAGGAATTTTTTCCAGTTGACGACTATGGTATGATGCATTATCCATGACGATAACAGTTTTGTCAGGTAATTTTGGTAATAAGTTATCAAATTATTTCCCAAATACTACTGCATTCTTGCCTTGAAAGAGCAACAATCCTCCGTCAACGGAGGATCGTTGGAGGATTTCAGACCCAACGTGTGAAAAATATTTTTGTCTCCACGTAAGGACTTTATCTCGTTCTATAAGAATGCTTTAACGGCTCCTTTACATGTACTTGCAATTAATTGGCTACATGAATTTGTACAGTGTTGATTGTGGTAAATCCGAACGTTTCGTTATTTCCATCAACATTTTTTCCAAAGTAGGTAATTCAATCTTGTAGAAGGAAGCATGTACTATTTGCCGCACAGACTGTTTAATTGCTTCATCATATGTGGTCGACCTCCTCTGTGTTTAGATGCAGTGTCTATGTTAGCCTCATCATTCTCTTTTGTGGTTCGATATACTGTCGATTTTGCCACCCCCAACAGCAGAAAATTGTAGTATTCGTTTCAATATTAAATCTTTCAAAACTTACCTACGGCGTTGCTAATTTTGGAAATGCTAATAGCTTTACTAAGACCCATTTCGTCAGTTCGTGACTGTTTCTACATATTTAGAAAGATACTGCTTTTCAGCTGTCCATAAATGCCCTAAATATAGACGTTTTCGTTTCTTTGGAGGCGAATATAATCCTGAACTTTTTGGTACAGAGTCCATATTAAGAAAAACATAATGGTACATCGAACGCTTTACAAAATCCAAAAAGAACAGCTTTCTTTTTGTTTAGTTTAAAGGAGTACTATAACAACGGGAACACAAAATTATGAAAGAAAACTGACAAGCATTTTACTGCAGGATACGTCAAATACCCTATTCATTGCACATTTCGCCTGTATAAGCCTGTCTACGAAGCAACCAATCACAGTTGCAGGTTTTGGCGTAGATAATTTGAAACGCCTCAGTGAAACTCTAATAGAACAAAAATATGTACATTACAAACAGTAAAAATTAACAATTAAATATAGCTTTGAATTCGACAATTGAGTCCATACATCGAATCAGCAAAATATCTGCTATTCTCCCTTTCAAAACCCTAATTTATTGCGTTGACCTGTTCTGGCAACAATGGGCTCTTCTGAGCAATACACGCTCTATTTGCAGAGTGCGTGAAGAGATCTTTTCATCTAGTCTCATGCTGATGGTAGGCCTTTAGGTATATTAACCTTATTATCGAAAATATTAGCCAAAAGTTCAAAGAATGTTTTCTGGGTTTTCTAGGTCTGCATGAATCGCACTACTTAGTTTTTGCCATGCTCTCTTTTCTGTGCAACGAAAACCGCAGAAAACCAACAGAAACCAACAGAAATTTAGGATTTTTATTTAGTAACATATTTTGTGTAATTTCTTTGTGACCGCTTGGCTTTCCAAGATAATCAGCCGAAGGCCATTGTCGATATTAACGTCTGAAAACTTGACCTATAGTCTCGTATAAAACTAATAAATTAGCAAAAATATTATTTATGTACAATAAAATTAACACCGGTCCAATTATAGACCACTGCGGAACATCCAGGTTAACGGGAAGGTGTTAATGCTTACATTATCGATTAATCGTATCAATGAATTGTTAAATCTGCGTGGAAAAATTTTCTGCAAAAATCGCCTCTAACTCTTTAAATAATCTGATGTTAATAACATAATCTGCCTTTATCCAATTTGTAATAAATTCATGTTAATTTCATTTAATTGAACTCACAATAAATCAAATAAAATAAATTATATTTACATATTCAACATACTATTAAACAAAGTACAAACAATACCCACACAAATACATTGTCCGTTCACTTCAGTTTGTAAGACAACTTTTTGAACTTTTTGAATTTTTGTTTCAACTTCTTTCGGTACGTGTCTAAATGTTTTTCCGCTTGTTTCTTTTCTTTTTTTAATTGCGATATATCTTCCCACAATCTTTCCCTCATTTCGATAGACATCTTTTGCTCGGCGACCTTCTCCAATTCACTCTCCGTCTGGCCTATTTTCTCGTCCACTTTGATTATCGCCTCCAGAGCCTTTTCGATACGTTGTTCGACGACAGCTCTCTTTTTGTCGAGCAACAGGAGTAAATTGTTCGCTTTGGCCAGCTTTTCTGGAATCGTCATTTCCGTCGAACGTTAATTTTGCAAATCTACGAATCTAAACGAAAAGCGACAAATCTTAGTTAACATTAATAGACACTGCTGTTTGAATAAAATTAAAAGAGGTCACAAGTTAAATGGTGCTAACATTTACAAATTCAATTGACATTTGCAGTGGCGCTTCTGCATTTATAAATAATTACGTAGTGGCGTAAATGTTAATCATCGTATAAAGAGAGTTAATTGTGTTGTATATAGCAATCAATTTTTTTCAATACTCACATTTAAGTTTGTTATAAATGAATGTTGAAATGTACTTATGGATTTTGACGTGAATCTTATACTGGCAATCCTGAATTAATTTGATAAATTGTTACCATGACTCCAAATTGCCTCATTTTATATATTATACTGTGAGATAACTAGCTGCGAATCTCAAAAGGTTATAGCGTAGATACGGTGTATATACTGCGGTCCGAAATTTACGGGTAATCGTCAGGTAGGACAATTCTATGATTAATTCTTAATCGACGATTCTAATACAATAATGTTGTGTTGTCAGACGTTAAAGCACACGAGACCATCAATGTTGCAATAAAATATTTCGAATTTTTTGAAATTTTATGTGGAAAACTATGTTTCTACTATCACATAGAATTATGCAACCTAGGCCAGCATAAAATAATAATTAGCTACATATTTTAAACTTCCTAATGCTTTGATTACACGTCCTTAAGCCGTGGCAATCATGTCATTGGGACACCACCCGATATATGCAAAAAGTAGCAGCTTCATCAGACTTTAAAGTTAAATATTAATCAAAATAGTCTCGATGAAGTCGTGGATGTTTTGAAAATAATTCGCCCTTTTTTGGAACCAAACGGGAGTTATTCTTATTGAACACACAGTAAAGGACATTACTACCAACAACATTCATTCATTCGTAAGACTACCTATACTCTGCGAGTGTAACTTTTTTTGAGCTGGACCATTCATCATGTGGTCCGAATTTGCCTCCATTCGACTTGTTTTTATTTATAAATTAGCAATGGAACCTCAAAAGACGTCTTTCGTAAACGATAATCAATCGAAAAAGGAGACTGATACCTATTTTGAAGATCAACAGTATAAACAAAATAAAGTCATTGTAAGAGAGGTAAAAATGCGTTGAAATCAAGAGAAATTAGGTTGAAAAGTAAAATAAAAAATCGTACTTCTTGTTTCTTTTATATAAAACGTTTTTAGGTCTCACCGTACGTTTGACGTGATATTTTAATGGAACCGACAAAATTTTCACGTTATGTTAGAGTTATTGTTTGCATATACATAAAAATTTATTTTCCAGGTCGAAAAAAATTAAAACTTATTTCGAAACTAATCTGCATCGTTTGAAATAAGGAGGTGAAACGTTTTGAAAGGATTACATCGTTTGACCTAGTAACTAAATTCAAGCAATATCGAAATATAGTAGACACTAGTGATATGTAGCTGCTTTTTTATTATTATTTATTACTTCTCGTGTCGATTCTCGACTCGTACTTATTTTTACGAAATCTGGCAATTAATAGATAAATAATAATTGGATTTTATCTTTAATTGCATGTATAAATTGGAAAATATACGAATCTTGCATAAAAATTGCTGCCAATGCGAAGAAAAGTATTTTAAAAAGCTTATTTTATATTAAAACAAACAAACGTATTATTCGAAAGAAAACATGGTACAGCATTTTGTAAAAATAATAACACAGCTGTTAACAAAGTTTGAATAAACAAAAAATAGTTTTCTTTAGTTTAGTCATAATAAACATAGCAGCCGAATAAATATACAGTGTATCACTAAAATAAGTATGCAGTTTATATTTTGCATCATTGTCATATTTTTTTCTATTCTCTTGTTATTATGTGCTTTTATTTTTGCAACAATGTATATATTGTCCATATTTAAAATACAAAAGCAAGAAACTTTAACTGTTATCCGCGATCCCGTTACTTTTTTTGAAAAATTTATTGCAAGACTCTCCACTTTATATCATAAAAGTAAGTATACAACATTAAAGAAGAACGGTTAGTTTTTTTATATTTAAAATTGATCTTCACAAGTGTTATAAATTGAAAAAGTAAAAGTAATTGAGTAAAAGAAATTGTTATAACCATGGCACCAAGAGGAAGGGAGTTATCTAAGGATATAAAGGATCTCATAATTACAGTTTTTAAAGAAAATAACTCGCAAAGAAAAATTGCCAGTATTGTTAATAAAAGTAGCGCTACTGTTCAAAAAATCATAGAAAAATATAAAACTAATGGTTCAGTAGAAAATAAGCTGCGTACAGGTTGAAAAGGGTTAAAAAAAATCGAGGAAATTACTTTCTTCTCCGTACGTTTTGAGCTGTAACTGCCCTGACATTGTTGGATCATAAATTGCTACCTCTGATTACGGAATTGTGGTTTCACTTTTCAAGGCCAGACTCATGTAAATTACGGCGCCTTACTTTTATTGCATATTTACATGGTAATAATGAATCTAATTTTCTTCACATATATAAAATGATTATCGTTTATTTGTTAATGCGTTCTATACATTTTATTCTTGCTTATGATTCATACATATAATTTTTTTAATGGGTGTAATAAAATAATTTAGATTTAATATATTAGAATAGGGTTTAAATTATGTATAATTTATTACAAATTTTTAAATACGCAGCAACCTGTATTATAACGCATCTTTTCTTTTTGTTCCAGGTTTTAGAAAACATAAAAAACTTCAATTTGGTAGGGCGACCTTTTTCACTGACTTCGCTTTCCTACCGAAACACCTGGAATCCTTTAGATTAAGTGGCGCCACGTATGCGATAGAAATCAAACCAAAACAAGGTTGGATACCGTTAAATTCGAGGCAGCCTAAGTGTCAGTTTTGTCAGAATCAGTATTTAAAGGTAAGATAGTGTTTTTAACTTCAGTACGCTATAATTAATCCATAAAAAAATTCTGCCGAGTTGTATTTACTAAATCCTTTTTAAAAGACGTTTCAATTTTATTTTTCACTTCGGTATGTTCGGTCAAATTTACCCGAGAATATAATTTTACACCGTCTGCGTCAACCCGACAGAAAACAGTCGACAAAAATCGTTAATAAGAAGAAGCATACAACAAGGGACCAAGATTAGTACTTTGAGGTACTCTAGAAGTAACGTTAAATTCATATGAGATATAATCATTATAGACACGTTACAACTTGTAGTAGCTTTAGTACAATACATCGGCCGATATGCCGCATCTAGTATGACGTATATGTTCTATAATGCTTATTCATTTAAGTTTTTCAAGTTCAAATAAGAAAGAAAAACGCGTAAATTTCCATTAATATAAAGTATATGTACGTCCATAAGTCTTTCACGCATAATGTACTATAACGAACGCATACTAATTGTAGTTTTATTCTACCTCGTAGTATTATAGCTATTGATTTGTGAATAATTTCGCAAATTAAATACCCTACAAGAATAACTTTCTCTCTACATATATAGTAAAATCGTAATTATCTAAGAATGTAAAGCAGTATTAATAATTATTTAATATGTAAATCATTTTTTTAAATATTTAACATTAATATTTATTATTGTAATTTAAAAGCAAATAATCTTTTAAATCACATGTATTACTATTATCTTATTTGCATCCTCGAGAATGAACAAGGCGATTACTTATGCATGAAGCAATATGTAAATTTATGTCGACACCGAAGAATTATGCTGTTTTCGTTTGCTGTATGAATCGGAAAATCGTGCAAAAGTGCGGCCTTCTTTAATTCATGTTGTTTTCGGGATATCTTTATTATCTCGAATATATGATTTAAAATATTCTTGCGTCATTAGTTTCATTCATAAATATGGAAAGAAAATCTATTTCTGGCAGGAATGTTGTTAAGTTATTGTATTGTATTTTATGATTATCATTGTATTGAACTCAAACATCCTACCTCAATATTAATATAATTTTAGGCTGAGAGTCGTTCGTGTTTTTAATATTAAAATATTCTTTGCATAATGACGTGGAATTCGAACCTCCGAAACACTATTTTATATTCATAGGTTAAGTACGTATTTTAAGGTTAGCGACCATTAATTTCAAATTTCACAGCCAAGACAATTTATTTTTTTACGATACAAAGAACAATTACTGTCCGGAGCATTTTAGTCCCCAGCATCTATGCGTTTTCGACGTCAAGTTTTTCAAGCGTTTTCCAAAATGGAGATAAAAGGTTATCGATCTCAGAAACTGAGGTTAGATACAATCTGTACAGTAATTCAGGGTAATATTTTGAACACACTGAATGAAGGCAAAAAATTAAGTAAAGGGTTTTCCAATAGGGACTTGACAACTTTTAATTCAATTTGTGGACGCACCCTTTCACTAATCATCGAACTGTCACTGTCAATTTATTCAGTAAACTTAACATTTTCATCATGGTAAAGTATACGAACGAACAACGTCTGCAAATTATAAAAATTTACTACAGAAATTCGGAGTCGGTGACCGCTACTTTAAGAGCGTTAACTCCGATTTTCAGTCGTAATTCTCGCCCTAGTAGACAGGCAGTAACAAGTTTAATGCAAAAATTTGAGTCTACATATTCGTTGTGTGATGTTGCCGTGCCAGTGAGATAACGGGTTGGTGGAAGTGTCGAAAATATCGCTGCCGTTGAAAGGTCCGTAGCAAATGATCCAAATCAGTCAATTCCACGGCGTTCTCAAGAGTTGGGATCTTGGTTTACACCCATACAAGATAAAGCTGACTCAAGAATTGAAGCCGATGGACCATTTGAAGCGACGTACATTCTCCGATTGGGCTCTACAAAAGATGCGCCAAGATGATCAATTTCATCGCAAAATCATTTTCAGTGACGAAGCTCATTTTTGGCTCAATGGGTTCGTCAAAAAGCAAAATATGCGTTATTGGTCGGGTGAAAATCCACATGTGCTTCATGAAACACCACTTCATCTACAAAAAATAACTGTTTGGTGCGGTTTGCATGTCGGCGGCGTCATAGGGTCATATTTTTTTGTCGACGATAATGATCGTCACGTTACTGTGAATGGTAATCCTTATCGCGCCATGATTACCGATTATTTTTGGCCCGAATTGGAAGATATGGACTTGAAAAAAATGTGCTTTCAGCAGGACGGTGCCACAAGCCACACAGCACACGTTACAATCGATTTATTAAAGAGTAAGTTTGATGAGCGTGTTATCTCAAGAAATGGACCAGTCGATTGGCCGCCTCGTTCGTGAGATTTAACGCTTCTAGACTTTTTTCTTTGGGGCTACGTCAAGTCATTGGTCTATGCCAACAAGCCGACAACGTTGGAAGAGCTCAGAGCCAACATTGAACGCGAAATAGCAGCCGTTTCTCAAATGGTCTGCATTTTATTTTGAAAAAAGTTGTCAAGTCCTTATTGGAAAACCCTTTATAACTAAAACTATATTAAATATACTAATACGCATTACAACTGATAAGATGCCAAATCGCCTTTGCTATCTATACTGGCTGTCAACGCAACTTCATGTATTGCCAGATAACTTGTAATGTACGTTTAACTATCTTTATAACGTAACTCTTGCTTCAATATTGCCCAAAAATTTGCTACAATCTCAGGGGTCGTTATCTTCTTGCAGTATTCAGCTGTCTACATGCTCACAAAATTATTTCTGGATTGAATTTGAAAAATAAACCTTTCTTATATAATGTAATAATTCTTTTGATATCTAAATTGTCGGAAAGATCAAAATTTTACGTATTCAAGCATTTCCAAACATGCACCGTACATTCAACGAATCCATAGAATCCAGAATAGAAGAAGTTCTCGTTGGTGAAGATAATATTGGACCAATCTAGATTGATACTTATTTATATACCCCAATTAAGTCACTTTTCTTGGTGTTTAAAGTAGTGAGGATTTTGCGAGACTACTTTTACGTGCAATTCATTTACGTCTTATTCTAATACTCTCTAATCCCTTTCGTTTTTGAGAAATCGTCTCCATTTAATTCCTCTTTTCGATGTTGAACAATAACTAGAAGAGGTATATTGTGAGATTAGATGAGTTTCCGTTCGCTTTTAGTTTTAATTAAATCTACTACAGTAGTATGGTAAGAGGCATTGTGGTGATCGAACATTAAGCCTTAGATCTTGAAAAATTTCTAACATTCAATGTCGTGTGAACTAAAATGTCGTAACAGTCAGTTATCTTTTTAAAGTGACTCCCCAATTCTGTACTACTGAAGAAAACAGCATTACTTCTTCAAGCTTAGATTCATTTTAACGCTTTGCTGTAAACCACATTTCATCTACGAATCTTTCTTTCTCAGAAGTAATATATGCTTATATTATATAGAAAATCAACAGAAATTCCGATAATACATATTCAACAATAAAATCATTGCACCAATTGATTATTGTAATAATAAATATGTATTTTAATTTCAGTTACAGCAGGGTCAGATAAAGAAAATTTCAGGCTACTGTCCCCTAGACTTATTTTCTGGGTAAGTCGCATCATTCTAAATAGGATATGTAAAGGAAAAAAATTACAAAATTATTCCGTTTGCAGGGAGAAAGATCGCATGATTAAAGCAATAAAATCCTTAATTTACAATCCGCAAAACAATTTTAAAATTTTTAGAAACGGCGTATTCGTATATGGGGAACAGGTGTCAGTTGACGTTTTTTATAATATAATAAGCGAAATGATGTACTCTAACGACAACATGTCTACTTATAGGTGAGTTTTCATGTATTTTTTAGTGTTCGTTATCGTCTATACGAATCCAGTAGTGCATCTAAAGTCCCGCATATTCAAATCAAGTCCCGAATCGTTGATTCCATGTTTATTGCTACTATTAGATTTTGTCCGCTATATGCTTATTTCCAATTAACGTGAACACGTTTAATTTTATTCGTGCGCAACCCTAAAAAGCCTTGCCAACGAAGACACTAATTTGTACTCGTAAAATCACTGCAATGTAATTTCTAAAATATGATGTGACAGGAAAAAACGTTTTGTTTTTAATTGACTAAATCTAACAGAGAAAAAGATGTAAGTTTATCTCTTTTCATGTAATTCTTTTTTTAATCAGATTAAGCATGTATTTCCTTTGTCGTACACTGTATATTTGCCCCACTGTTAAGGTTGTGCAGTTGTTTCTACATTAAATATTGTGTAATTGGTGACATTTTTAATCGCATTTTGTTTACGTAACGTGATTTATTAAAAGAACATTTCAAGCAATTTGTCGACTCGCCTTTTTATTACAATTCTTGTTTCATGTATGTATGTGCATATACAAGTAGAGCTGGAAAAGTTCGCTTATATATTCAGTTAATTGTTGTTGTGATTATGCGTGCTACAGAATGTTTACAGGAAATGTTATGTTTAATATAACACCGAGATAATTATTTTTTACACACAAACAAAATCTTTTTTCAATAAAAGTTTTCGTTCCAAATTTTTCCTGTTGACATATTTTGCGAATGATGTTTTCTCACCCATCTTAATGTTTACAAAATACCCTCTCTTTCTGACAATTAATTTTAGATTCAAATTATCTGTTTCTTCATATACTCGGTCCAGTTTTTGATCTTTTTTGTGGAATTAACGTAAAATTTTTCTTCTTTTCTTTTATAATAATACATGTATCGACTCTATGTCTATTTACTCTGTAAACTGTCGTCGTCTCTTTCTTTGTACGTTTAAATATTCGTTATCTGTAATTTCACGTAGTTGTCTTAATAAAAATTATAAATTAATGTATTTTATTTGAGATATTTATAATAAAATATCGTATTGTTTTAATATTTTCATTTGCAATAATTTCCCTCGTTATTGTTATTGCTAATTAGTTATTGAAACGGTAAACTTTATATGACCAATAGTGTATATACACACACACACACGCGCGCACACACATATATATTTATTTTTAGTCAATATTTGCTTAAGTAGCTCAATATAAAAGACGATTCTATTAATATTATGCCATTTAATTCGTTTATGAATGGCAAACATTTATACATACCATTTTATGTCTAATCATAATACAATCATAATGATAAATAGCTTTTTTGTGTTTTATATTCCGAGGGGATAGAGGATCACGCATTTTTATTTCTGAAAATACAAGAACATGATTCACATATATTAAGGCTTGTCTATGATGAAAATGTACATACAAATACTTACAGTAAAAATCTTCTAGTCGCTCAAATTGTGTTCAAGCTTCTGAGCTTTTGGTTTGACGTCAGTCACCCACACAAAGAAAACGAATAAAAAACAGTTTCGGTCACTAATCATTGGTTGCACATGAAATGATCGAATTCCTACGACGATTCAATTTAAATTGACCACTGTTGGTTCTGATAGCAAAAGGCAATGCTTACTCTTGTTGTAAAAAAATTTATAATACAAGACGTTTACTATACAAGGACATAGATTTCATTTCGTTTTTATAACTGAGTCTTTGTTTTGAACTGTTCCACCCTTTCGGACGAATAGGTTTAATTTAGTACGTAAAATTTATTTTTCGAAGACTTTTTCATCGATGCAAGGATTCCCAATATTTTGACAAAGATGTAATCTTCAGTTTCGTATTTATGCTGTACAGAGGACTGCGTCATTAAAAAACTTTTCCTAGTGTAATACTATCAATCAAATTACTTTTTGTTGCATTACCACCAGCATATTATGATGCTCCTTTCCACATCCTTTAGCTTCCTTGACTTTTACAAGCACACAATAGGTATATGACACAATTCATAATTTTGCCTTTTATAGTCAGACTAATTCTTAATTTAATCATTTAAATAGCATTTTAATAGATACAGTTCTCTTTATAGATTTATTCCATTAATTTCTTTTACAGTTTACTAGAAGAATTTTGTGATATATTATACACCACACTCATCAAGCAAATCGATAAGCAATACACAGATCATAAGTGCGTAGAACTAAACCATACAGAACCTAGTGATAAGTATTACGTTTTTAATTCCGTTGACAATTCGTGTAACCTACCCGAAGGCTGCATATTGGAGAGGATTCTGTCCATTCAGAAATTCGACCAGTTAGGTCTGGACCATTATAAAGAATTAATTAATTCCATAGACTACGATGTCATCGAGAGAAATTACGTGGAGAGATTGTTAAGAGAAGTGGTCGTCACTAAATGTCCGAAATGCGTTATCAGAAAGTACATTAATAGGAGTTTAGATCCGAACGACAGAAGAGACGGTTGCGAGTTAGACTTTGCGCCGTATTTAATTGCATCCGTGGCGAACGATTGTTCGTTGATGTTGACGTATCGGAAAACTACTTTATGGTGGGTAATTACAAGTAATTATAGAATGCTTCTTAAGTAAGAAAACAATTAGAAATGGTTCTAATCAAAAAAAAAAACCCTATCGTAATATTCATACTCTGTATACGTATTTCGACAATAAGTTGTCGTCATCAGCAAGACAATGAATGCGCGGAATAGTTCTGTGCGTCAATACATAATATAACTTAGTTGTCGAATATACAAAGAACGAACATTGATGTGGTAAGGTTATTTTGCCTTTCTTGATTAATTCAACTTACCAAAAGTTGTTCTGATTTCTTAAAATTTTTAATTATTTAGTAGAGTTCATTTTTACCATGCGACCTACAAAACTGATTTCATTAAGTGATTTTTGATTTTGCTTTTGATATTCTTCAAAGCAGATCGCCCAGAAAAAATTTTCTAGTGTTTTTTTTATTATATTTTTCTGATATCTTCGTAAATATTCAGCTGTTTTTTGAATTTGCGCTTATTTGAATTTCAATATCTTAGTTTTTATATTTTATTTTTAGAAGTGACGTTCATAGTGTTAGTAGTAAAACGAGAGGTTAACTTTCTATTCCCCGCCGCAGTTTAGAAACCATTAAATGTATCGTCAGTTATTAGACAACAAAGTGTCTAAACAGAATCAGTGTGTAGTTTACAAACGAATTTTGGTCAATGAACTATTTAGCGGAATGCTGAAAGTTAAATAATTAAAATTATTTGAAACAAAATGTATTTAATTAAACTGTTATTGACCAACTGTATTTGTTTGATTTACATGTAAATCTAAATAATTTACATGTTTTAGTGACCGCCTAGTGTCCGAAGAACATTTTTTGCAAACCCAAAATGGAAATTTTGTAGCAAACGTCGGCGTCTTCGACTTATACCCTAAACCACTGTCAACCGTACAGAAACACATAAAAAGAAAATCGAAAATAGAAAACTTGCCATTCGACAACGTGCCGTGTGAACAGATAATATCGTAGCACACTTATAGCACTTTGCAAAACTTAACAAAACTAATTCTAAAACAACCAATACCTTCAAGAGAAGTTTCGGGAATTGAAAGAGAGTTTTTAGCGAGCATTTTTAATTAGCAGTTCAACAGAGGTGATAGATAGAATGAAGGGAAGTTTCTCTTGCAGGTTGCTGTTCCTTATCTGCCAATAAACTAACTATACTTGAATATTTGTTATTATAGAACGTTAGTACAAATTCACTCACTCTATCACTATATCAATTTTTCTCATTAATTAATTTTATTTTATTATTTATTTACATTTTATATATTTCTGTCAGTGTTTTTGGTCTGTTTGTTAATCGTGCATATTTTACCTTGTGATTGCGTATATGTTAATTCTTTGTTTAAACATATAATATCCTATCGTCAATTATTGAAATTAATTAAGTAGATTTTTTGTATATATGAACATTTTAACTTATTATGTTTTATATTTTTATATGTTAATAAATCGTAATAAAGACTATTTTATCTTTCTTCCTTTCCCTTGTGTCTTTAAACCCAAAAAATATCCAATTTCCTTGGCTGCAGGGTAAGAAAGTAAATTAGTTTGCTTTAAATGAGTTCACTAGACACAGTATTCATTCTATGCACTTGTCCTTCCTTTGAAATGATCCTTCCATGTTCCTTTTGAAACGTTCGTCACTTTGAGGAAATAATGCAAAGTCGTATAAAGCGAGGGTATATGTTCCAGCACCTTCAGCCAATTTCTTACTGACTACTCTGTACAGACGTTGGAACGATATACCAGACCTTTATCATGGTGGGAAACCACATAGTGAGACACTACCTTGTCGTTTAAGCCAATTTTTTCAGTCACTCTTTTTCCTCAAATTAGGGAACAAGCATAAGTCACTAGAATACCAATATTAGTGAAAAGCTGCTCGTGGAAACAATAATTTAGATTACACATTTTCGTTTTGGTAATTAACAACTGAACTGCTGCATTGCTGTGATGAAGCAGAATTGATTTATCCTTCCAAGAAGCTTTTATTAAACTACCAGGTCGGTTGATAAGTCCCAGGTCTGACACAGATGGCGTTACTGTTATTAAATTATTATTATTTTTAGATAGTACTAACCTTCAAACGAAACGTGTCAAAATTTGACAGCAATCCGACCATTAGTTACTGAGATATTGCGTTAAGAGTGAAGCTACTTTTGTTATTTAAAAAAATGGAAAAAAAAGAATTTCGTGTGCTGATAAAGTACTGCTTTTTGAAGGGAAAAAATACCGTTGAAGCAAAAGTATGGCTTGATGAGGAGTTTCCGGACTCTGCGCCAGGAAAAACAACCATAATTGATTGGTATGCTAAGTTTAAACGTGGTGAAATGAGCACCGAAGACGGCGAACGCCGTGGACGACCAAAAGAGGCTGTCACCGACGAAAACATCAAAAAAGTTCGCAAAATCATTTTAAATGACCGTAAAGTAAAGTTGATCGAGATAGCTGACATCCTAAAGATATCAAAGGAACGTGTTGGACACATCGTGCATGAATATTTAGGCATGCGGAAGCTCTGTGCAAAATGGGTGCCGCGCGAGCTCACATTCGATCAAAAACAACGAGTTGATGATTCTGAGCTGTGTTTGAAGCTGTTAAATCGTCATAAAACCGAGCTTTTGCGTCGATATGTGACAATGGATGAAACATGGATTCATCACTACACTCCAGAGTCCAATCGACAGTCAGCCGAGTGGACTGCACGCGATGAACCGGCTCCAAAGCGTGGAAAGACGCAACAGTCAGCTGGAGAAATTATGGCGTCTGTTTTTTGGGATGCGCATGGAATAATTTTCATAGATTATCTTAAAAAGGGCCAGTCCATCAACAGCGACTATTATACAGCGTTATTGGACCGTTTGAAGAACGAAATCGCAAAAAAACGGCCCCATATGAAGAAGAAGAAAGTGCTGTTTCACTAAGACAATGCACCGTGTCACAAATCAATGAAAACAATGGCCAAATTAAGTGAATTGGGTTTCGAATTACTTCCCCATCCACCGTACTCTCCAGATGTGCCCCCCAGCGACTATTTCCTGTTTGAAGACCTCAAGAGAATGCTCGCCGGGAAGAAATTTAGCAGGGATGAGGAGGTGATCGCCGAAACAGGCCTATTTCGAGGCTAAAGACAATTCGTACTACAAAAATGGTATCGAAAAGTTGGAAGAACGCTATAATCGGTGTATCGCCCTCGAAGGCAACTATGTTGAATAATAAAATCGAATTTTGCTAAAAAACTGTGTTTTACTATGGTAGACCGGGGACTTTTCAGCCGATCTGGTAATATACACACTTAAATTCTGCACAATTGAAAATGTTAAACAACTTAAAAAGGAAGAACTAATTTCAAAATGCAACCCGTGTTTGTTTTTGAACTAGCTTCTCAAATCTGAGCTCGGTATTCTCCCCACAACTTATTTAATTTTGAGTTCGATAGGGCGATTTTCTCATACAAATATTACATTGCTATTGAAATTTTTGCATCATTTTCGTCCGAAAGTGATCAGAGCAAAAATCTAGTCTAATTTCAACATTCACTCAATATTTTCACAGGTTTTTTTTACTAATCTTTTAAATCTTATTAAGCGCACCATGTATTTTGTTGTAGATATTAATATATCGGCTTTAGTGTCAATCTATAATTCGGTAGATATTTTAAGATTTCTTATGTTGTATTTGCGTTTCGATATTCATTATTTTTGTGCATATATCAAGGCGTTTCAAAAGATTTATATATTAATAATTGTTAATAGATCAATTAGACAGTGCCACAATGAATATAAAGAACAACATATAATGTTTGGAAAGCTTATTCTTTTATACGATGAAATATAATATAATTTTTAGTATTTACCATTTACTTCTAGAATTTTTGTGTTTTAGAAATACATCAATTGTTTCCCTATTTTTATTAGTATATACAATTTAAATATGATATGTATGTAACCACTTCTGCATTATATTAGATATGTTGGTTGCCTATATTGTCATACAAACCTCATTTTTTACAAAGGAAGAATGAGTGAGATAATGACAACACAGGTGTATAAGACATTATTGTTAAATAAGGCACGCTAAAAAAATAAATGTAAATTAAATTTAAAAAGAGTAAATTATTTTTTATTTGCAACTTGAAATTCCACAAATAATAAACACAGTAATAAAAATAATTTTTATTACTTCAGTTAATAAAAAATATAACACATAAATAACTTTTTGATAAAAATAATTTAAAGAAAAATACAGTTTGCTAAGTTTAATCGAATTGTATTTCACGAAACCTTTTTCTTGAATGAATTCTGATAATTTAGTCGACTGAAAGAAGTGCGACATCTAACGACTACTAGTAAATATATGGACGCTTACAGAAGCTCTCGGAAATGTCGATATTTTAGTTTGAATTCGAATAATTTGTTGACATTTATCATTTGGAGGGGGTTAGAATTTTCTGGAATTTTCTTGAAACAATTGTGTTAGCGCTTCCGAAGTAGTTTAAAGTGCCGGTATAATGGAACAGGTAATTTTTAACTTCCTATTTCATTGATTTTAAATATAAACACTTTGCCATTACTATTTTATTAGGTTAATGCATTAAAAGATAAAGGAAATGCCGCATTAAGTGCAAATAACATAGACGAAGCTGTAAAGTGTTACACTGAAGCTATTAGTTTAGATCCCAATAATCACGTTTTATATTCCAATAGATCTGCAGCTTATGCAAAAGCAAATAAATATGATAAAGCACTTGATGATGCACAGAAAACAGTAACATTAAAACCAGATTGGTCTAAAGGTTATTCTAGAAAAGGCAGTGCATTAGCATATTTAGGTAGAATTGATGAATCTATTGCAACTTATGAGGCAGGTCTTCGAATAGATCCTGATAATACACAGTTGAAAGATGGCTTAGCAGAAGTACGAGCTCAAAAAGCTCAAAGCAAAGGTGGTTTTCCTAACCCTTTTGCCATGCCAGATACTATAAATAAATTGAGATCTAATCCCACTACCAGGGCATACCTTGATGATCCTGAATACATCAAATTATTGCAACAATTGCAAAGTAATCCGTCAGCTTTAGGTCAAAAGTTACAAGATCCACGTATCTTGAATACATTTTCTGTTCTTTTGGAGGGAATGGATGCTGGTGAACCAATGGAAACTGATCCACCATATAAACCTACAACTAAATCTCAGGAATCCAATCCTGAACCTAAAAAGGAACCAGAACCTGATCTACCTGAAAATAAAAGGCTAGCAAAAGTTGAAAAAGAGAAGGGAAATGAAGCATATAAAAAGAAAGAATTCGAATCTGCAATAAACTTTTATAGTAAAGCTAAAGAATATGATTCAACAGATATAACATTTTTCAATAATTTAGCGGCCGTTTATTTTGAACAAAAAGAATATGAAAAATGTATTGCTGAATGTGAAAAAGGCATTGAAATTGGAAGAGAAAACCGCGCCGATTTTAAATTAATAGCAAAAGCTTTTACTAGAATAGGTAATGCATATAAGAAATTGAAAGATTGGAAACAAGCTAAAGTTTATTATGAGAAATCTATGTCTGAACATCGCACTCCCGAAATTAAAACATTGCTTTCTGAGTTGGACAAAATAATTAAAGAAGAAGAAAGGAAAGCATATGTTGATCCTGCTAAAGCTGAAGAGGAAAAGGAAAAAGGTAATTTTATTTCAATTGAATGTGCATAGAGATACTGTTAGAATTCTTTCATGAAATTATACCACATTTACATTTAATTGTTTATAGGCAATGAATTATTTAAGAAAGGGGACTATGCCACTGCTGTTAAACATTACACTGAAGCAATTAAGCGTAACCCAGATGACGCTAAACTATATAGTAACCGTGCTGCCTGCTACACTAAATTAGCTGCATTTGATCTTGGCCTCAAGGACTGCGATAAGTGTGTAGAATTGGATCCTAAATTTATTAAAGGATGGATACGTAAAGGACATATTTTGCAGGTAATTTTCTTCCCAAATCTTAATTAAATTTTTTTTTTATTAGTTCAAATCACATGTACTAGTTGTCTTTTCTTGTGATTATGCATGCTGTAATAAAGCTTATTAGAAGTATATTACATATACTTCACAAAATTGAAATAAAATTTGGCAATCCTTTTTCAAACTTACATTTGGTTATTTTGAATATTTTATGATATCGAAAAATCCATAAATTGAAATTGACATTCTTCATTTTTAGGTTATGCAGCAATCTAGCAAAGCTATTTCTGCTTTCCAGAAAGCTTTAGAATTAGATCCTAATAATCAAGAAGCTATTCAGGGCTATAAACAATGCACATTAGACAATGCAAGCATAGGAAAAGATCCTGAAAAAATTAGACAGAGAGCAATGGCGGATCCTGAAGTACAATCAATTTTAAGAGATCCAGCTATGAGAATGATTTTGGAACAGATGCAGAATGATCCAAGAGCCTTACAGGATCACCTTAGGAATCCTGATATCGCAGCCAAAATACAAAAATTATTAGAATCTGGTCTTATCGCCATTCACTAATTTGTTTCTTTTTTGATTTTCTTTTATAAGTTTTTTTGATACATTCATTTCAGTTTTTGATATTTATGTATCGTTTCTTATACTGAATTGATACTAATTCTACCTAATTATCGTTTAAGTAAGTGACTTGTTTAGGTATTCTATTTGTATACTTACTACTAGCATAATAAAAAGGAACGTATAAATTTTGTCTGTGTATGTGTTGGAAAAATCTTGCCCTGTAGGTAATGAATGTTGAAATAAATACATTTGACATTAAAGTTGTCTGTAAGATATACCAACATGTCTGATATGAAGTTTTGTAAGTTAATACTAGGGAAAAAAAATTAAATAAATTTCGTATTCCAATATCGTCGCCATTCAACTCCCTCTAGTCTGTTATTTCTGTCGAGTTAGGTAAAATGTTTATCTGCCGTTTTCGCCATGTCATTTTATATTAAATCAAGGTGATATTTCAGAATTCATTAGGTTTCAATTAAGAGCTGACCAAATCCGTTTAAATAATTTTTATTTCGACAAGCGTAATTACTCATTGCAAAATACTTCATATAATATTTACTCTCGTAATTAGAGACGCCTGTTTCGTCTTCGCGCCAGAGTCGCCTTCGTAAGTAACATTAAGCACCTACTTAAATGTTAGGATTTGTAAATAGACTGGCGTATTGTCACCTAAATAGACAGACAGGTTTATAGCATTACGGCGACGTGTATAGATGAATATGTATACACATGTATAAGCACAGCTATAGCCTAGTTTTTCTTTTTTACTTAATCCTCCAGTGTGTACTGTTTCGTTTTGATTTATAAGTGATTACAACAAGATCTAATATAGAATTCTCAACCTTGTTTAATAGATGTCCTGTTAGAAGTGCTTGTGTCCCTGCTCTATTTATTTTCATTTACATAAATTATAAATAAATGAAGAAATATAGAATTGCTCCAGTTGAGTTTGAGAGAGGTAAAAAATTGAAAACATGGCTCGTTGTCAATAAGATGCTTAATGTTAAGAAAATCAGGACCAGGCAAAACCACATTATGAAACATTATATATAACTAAATTAATCACTAAGGTTGATATATAACCTCTTTCCACATTAACTTTTGTAATTCTGTATACGCACTTCGACAACTAAGTTGTCATCATCAGCAGACAATTGCAAAGTGTCGCACCTGGTAAAACACGGCGAAAACACCTGTCCGAAAAACAAACTCCGTAGGCGATCTGCACCGCTAAGAACCAAGATGTACACACGTACAGGTGTTTTTCGCCGTGTTTATCCAGGTGCGACACTTTGCAATTGTCTGCTGATGATGACAACTTGGTTGTCGAAATGCGTATACAGAATTTACAAAAGTTAATGTGGAAAGGGGTTATATATCAACCTTAGTGATTAAATTAATCAACCACAGGCTCCATCAAATTCCCTATGAAAACTTGTATGTATTTATTAAATCCCCTGATTAGTCACGAAAAATTATAAGAAATTCATGATGGAATATGAATAGAATTATGTTTTTCATACTGATTGCGATGGTGTACCTAATATCAACAGATTAATGCAAACCAAATGGTTTAGTTACTTTCTACGATTTTGGGAAAATAATAATCAAAGATTACTTTGTTAGGTCAAGACCACAAAATATATCAAATGTTTATGTCAGCCAGTGTTGTAGATTAGTTGATTTACAACTTACAAGAACTAATTCAAATCTTTAATTATATTTATGAACAATAGAATTTCATAATAAATTTGAAAAACAAGGTTGACTTACATATGTAACATAAAGTCTATAACAAAACAATGATTATAACACTTATAACACAGCGTCTATAATATAATATTTAAAACATCAAATATTTTTCCGGTATATGGAAATTGGGAATCAAATTTTTATGAAGAGGAAAAAATATAATAAATCAGAGATGTTTGACGCCAAAGAGGATTGTATAAAAGTTTCTGGATATAATAAATTCCCAATATCTATCACAAGCTAAATAATTTCAAAATTTGTCAAAGAAATTGCAAATCGGATAAGACAAACTTTCAAAATTCGTTTCTTACAAAAAACATTCATGTTATATACAAATTATCATTAATTTAAACAGAATGTAAGTGCATACAAATGCAAGCAATATATCATTGCTGGTACTAGTTCTTTGTTTAATAATATGCTTTAAATAAATAAATTTGCATTTTAATATTTATTTCGTAATATTAAATACGCTATTAACAAGAACCAATATGTACTTTATAGGCAATAGAAGTGAAATTACTTAAGCATGCACCATTTACGATAACAACCTATTACAATTAAATACAGAATAATTTGAGTTAATTTTGAAAAGTCCGCTAATTTCTAGCGATGATTGGCAACAGCGCACTCAGACGATGAATGCCATTACTACCTGGCGTCTGAAGTCGCCTATTTGTAAGCGTTGCAAGCCGTTTTTGCAATTGGTGTTTATTTTTATTTAACAAAATCGCTCCAGCTGTTATTTAAGTAAATATTTATCACCAGTTCAAGGTAAGCACTTTTAGTTTAATCAGCACGTGGCGTAAATTGAGTGGTACGTAGAATATTCAACGTTCGAATTGTGTGTGTGTATGGTGATTTTACATTCGCTATTTACGATATTGAAAAATGCACTGTACTTCGGCGAAACCTGATTGTAACTTAAATTGTCTGGTAGCAGTTGCCGTTACAATTACGTCGGTCATTGGCTTTGTTATGGTATTATGAATGAATAGTTGTATACTGAAAACATCAATAAGTGTGTGACTCATGATTTCCCTTTTGTGAGTCATTTGTTCTGTGTTTTCTGCATGCACCCAGTGCAAATGAAAAGAAATAATGCGATGTCTTTAAATTGTAGGTTTTAAGATGGAGACTGATGAAGCTGAATCTTCAAGTAGCGGACCAATATCAACACTGAATAGTTTATTTTCATTTACAAGTCCTGCAGTAAAGAAACTACTTGGATGGAAACAGGGGGATGAAGAAGAGAAGTGGGCTGAAAAAGCTGTTGATACTTTAGTTAAAAGATTAAAAAAGCGTAAAGGTGAAATTGAGGAACTAGAGCGTGCCTTATCATGTCCAGGACAACCAAGTAAGTGTGTTACTATTCCAAGAAGTTTGGATGGACGGTTACAAGTATCACATAGGAAAGGACTGCCTCATGTAATCTACTGCAGAGTCTGGAGATGGCCTGACTTGCAAAGTCATCATGAATTGAAACCCTTACAACATTGTCAGTTTCCGTTTTCTTCTAAGCAAAAGGAGGTGTGTATTAATCCTTATCATTATAAACGGGTAGAAAGTCCTGTTTTACCACCTGTTCTTGTATCAAGGCATAATGATTTTGTGCCTGGACATTCTCTATTACCCTTTCAGCAACTTGTTGAACCAAATATGCCACACAATATACGTTATTCTTCTAATGGATTTAATTCAAATCATTTAAGTCCAGCTTCACCTTTATCAAGTGTATCAAGTCCTGGGAGCGTAAACTCAAATCCCCAGTCACTTTATGCTAATTTAGCTGAAATTCCACCACCAGCATACAGTCCAACAGATGAAAGTAATCCTTCAACAAACAATAACACATTACCTGATGTTGACGTACAGCCAGTTGCCTGTCAGAAGCAACCTTACTGGGCTTCAATAGCTTATTACGAATTAAATTGTCGTGTTGGTGAAGTATTTCACTGTCATTCCACTTCTGTTATAGTTGACGGTTTTACAAATCCAAGTAATAACAGTGATCGTTTCTGTCTTGGACAACTAAGTAATGTGAATAGAAATTCTACAATAGAAAATACTCGCCGTCATATAGGTAAAGGTGTTCATTTGTATTATGTTAATGGTGAAGTTTATGCAGAGTGTTTATCCGATTCGGCAATATTCGTTCAGTCACGCAATTGCAATCACCATCACAGTTTTCATCCATCCACTGTATGTAAAATTCCAGCCGGTTGCTCGTTGAGAATTTTCAATAACGCGGAATTCGCCCAGTTACTCTCTCAATGTGTAAACCATGGCTTCGAGGCGGTGTATGAACTAACTAAAATGTGCACCATTAGGATGAGTTTCGTAAAAGGTTGGGGCGCCGAGTATCACAGACAAGACGTGACAAGTACACCCTGTTGGATTGAGGTTCATTTACACGGGCCACTGCAGTGGTTGGATAAAGTTCTTACCCAAATGGGAGCTCCACACAATGCAATTAGTTCAGTTTCGTAAGGGTGTGTTTCTATATATGTATATATATATATATATATATATATATATATATATATATATACTTATGCACATATATACATAAACAACTACAATTTTAGATACAAATTATATCTCACAATGAAAAGTTCACACATACAGAGAAATATTGGAAATAATTAAAGTTAATCTAGAAATGCAATTTTGTAATAGTATTTCAGTGGCACCTAAAGAATATGATAAGAGTTATAATAGACAGTGAATTCTGTAGTTTCGAGCAGTGTAGCTTGTTTAATTTTGGTATGGTTTATGAAGATTCAATTATTGTAAAGTTATATTCGTTAGAATAATTACATAAGTTTTTGCAAACCAGGTTTGGTTATTGAGTGTATTACTTTTTCATATATGAAATATCGTTTCAAAGGGACCTATGTATACATTATAATTTTTGTGATAATAAATTACTGTTAGCAATTTATTACTATAACTCTTGTACAGTGCAGGTGAGTGATTTTTATTCATTGGGTTTGGGACAAAATTTTCGTTTTGAAAACCTGAATTCGTAAATGTATATATTTGTATCTGCTTCTGGGTTTCCGGGCTGGAACCGCGTCACTAGTATATCTGCCGACGTTTCGTACCCATTTGTATGGGAGCCCTGAAGATGTCCCATACAAATGGGTACAAAACGTCGGCAGATATACTAGTGACGCGGTTCCAGAACGGAAACCCAGAAGCAGATAGCATGGACCACGACCGCGGAAGTCTACGTACCAAAGTATATATTTGTAATTGAGAGAAATGACGAATAATTTGAGTATACATTTTTTTACAAAAATGGTTGATTATTATTTGTTGTAATTTTCAATTAATGTCACAGGAGATTTCAAGTTAATAAGTTTCCTAAATGAAATGCAGAATGTTTTGTACTTAATATCCGAAGTAAAATCTAAGAATGTAGTAGACATTTCACATTCTACTTTCTCCATAATTACACCCTAACACATTCTATAAATCTTTATTTTGAAGAACAAATAAGATATTTATGTAAATATGTATTCAAATGCCTGTTATTATAATTCGTCAAAATGTAGGCATAAATATTAGCAATAGTAATTTAAGTTTCAATAGTGGAGCTGCAGCACCATTAGAGATAAACCCATGGCCCTCCTTAATACCGTAGTTAATTAAACTTGTCGAGTATTGAGTTTAATCAATGGAACAGCTCTGAGAACTATACATGCTAATAGGGACACCATATCTAACGTTACAGGAATTAGTTGAATTTGATGGAGCCTGTGGTTGATTAACTTGATCACTAAGGTTGATATATAACCCCTTTCCACATTAACTTTTATAAATTCTGTATACGCATTTTGACAACCAAGTTGTCATCATCGGCAGATAATTTCAAAGTGTCGCACCTGGTAAAACACGGCGAAAAACAACTTTCTACAATGATGTTGATATCTTCAGCAGTGACATTGTAGATGACATCATGATGTAATGCTAGGTTATTGTTAAGGTATTTGGCTTTATCTTACATATAAATTAGATAAATAATGTATACTTTAAAATATACCGTCACATTCATTCTGTAGCACTAGAAATACATCGTACGTAATTACGTAAGGAGTTTATAAGAAAAAGACAGGCAACTCATTTGATGCAGTCACCTGAAATATATGCGAAAAGATGCCAAGATCAACTAGAAAAAAGAAGCACACCAATAACAGTCTGAGAACGAAATATAAGAATAACTATGTAGGGAAGAGGTACGATAGATGACTTCTGGAATGACAGAACAAACTAACGAATAAAATGCTATCCTCGTCGAAGACTGCAGATACACAACTACAAAAATATAAAAAATATTCTTGTATTAACTCATCGACGCACAACATTAGACGGCCAAAGCTCGGCAAAATGGAAGTACTTAGATAACAAAATCATTATTTCAAATATCAAATGGGCATTCTAAAATAATTATTTTGTGGGTAGGGGTACATAACCCTATCACATTCGGATATTTTTTTTTTAGAAGGTAGTGGAGCTAAGACATACTACATTTTTTTAGATATATTTGGCGTTGACCATGTCTAAAAATGCTCAGAAACACTCCCCGCTTTATTTTGAAACCATTTCCTTTGACTCCAGTGATACAATGTATAAATCGCATTAAAGTTACTTTTCTGTTGGATGACATTTGTAACTTTACTAATACACAATTACTTTTATAGATAGCATTGCTTACAAATTGAGAATAAGATAAATAAATATCTGGAAGGTGTATTTATGTTCTCAATCGACCGTTTTACAAAAGTTCAGGCTTGGCAATCATTAGAAATCAAAAATAAGGTTATACTAATTTGATAATTAGAAGTAAATTTAAAATGAATGGAGATCGTGGCTGATTAAATTAGTCAATTAAGGTTAATATAATTTCTTTCCACACAGATTTTTGTATTCAGTATACGTATTTCGGCAACAAAGTTGGTATTTTAGCAGATAATCACAGTGTCGCATCTGACAAAGAGAAAGTCTGGATTAGACTTACATCGTGGAAAGTCAAACACATATTGTAATTAATTACCTGCTGATGATGACAACTTAGTTGTCGAAACACGTATACAGAATACGAAAGTTAGTATGGAAAGGGGATATATTAATCTTAATTGATTAGTATGTTTCTTCGTTGAAAAATTACTGAAAATTTCCAAATGTTGTTTAGAGTTTGTTTAGTGGTTTTTAGCACTAATCAAATATGCCAATGACATAGTCCATAACCAGAATTGTTATTGTTGAATGTAATCGGTACCCAATATTGCAGTTACTAAATTAATTTCAGTGTTGCACAGTTCCTTTTTTACATCTTAGAGAATTTAAGTGAAAATATATATAATTCATTTGTGATTGATGGTGTACTTTGAGCTTTTTTTAAACATAATTCGAGTCGTTCATAGTTTGAAACTTTGGGAACCAATCAAAACGACTTACAGAGATTTATGAATCTTTATTTTTAGAAAGTGTTTTATTAAGGTTCAAAAAATGACGTTAGCCATAACATCTCCACGAAATATTACATTAATAATTTTGAAGCAATACTTGTTGATTTTTATTATAATTGACGTCCTCTTGTATATTTAGTTCTAATTATGTACATTACTAATGAATTCCAATTTTCTCGTTATCACGATTTTATTTATAATGCGAGCGATTGTTGTATTTTTTTTTAATAGAACTGTATTTGTGATTTACCGAAAAATAAAGCATTAATTACTTTTAACGATAAATATTTAGAAGTTCCATCTAGTGGAAAAGTAACTTTACTAATACATATTGTACTGTAATTTAAGTACTACAATTTTGGCAACTCTATCTTTATGACATACTAACACACATTGTTATTTATTTTTATCGTTTTTTTTTCGATTATCACATAAAAAGGTTTGCTTCTATATGAACAGTTGTAGTATAAATGTAAGTGCGCTAGTTATAACTATACAAAACAAGAATTGGTAATAAACTTTAATAATTATGTTTGAAAGTGATTTAAAAAGCAAGTTCAATATTGAAAGCATGTAGTTTATAAAAATGGAAAGGAAAATATAGGTCTAGTGAATATATACATATATATTTTCAGCTTTACGTTGGTATTTTATTATGCAAGATCTTTTCTTTTTGTTTTGTTTTAGTAAGTTGTAATTAGTTTTTAGCGTTAAATTGTTGCCATTTCTTGCTTCATAGTTTATTTTTAAAAGAATGTTGCAATATCATTTTAAACGCAATCTTATTACAATTAGTGTTTGGTAAATATTAATGTTTTATATTATTTTCAAATTATCGATAATAAATATATATTATATATGGCCTTTTTATTGCGAAAGTCCCGATTCCGCTATGCATATTATGTATTATTATAAAGGAATGCCGATGTTTAATTGCATTGAAATAATAGTGCCTTTCAAAAATATCGCCGATTAATTATAATGTTTTTATTTATCGGAAGCGTTTTTGGTATTTCGGATATTTTTCCGTTAAATTAAGCGCTTAACATCGGTGACGCAAACAATCGACAATTAATCTAATCGTCCGAATAGTGGTAGTAAGTAGGGGAAACTGGGTATGTTTGCAAGTTTGGTGTGTGTGGGAAAAGTGATTAAAATACCTGTTATAAACTTTTTGCGCATAATTTTTCTTCAGAAATGCCCTAATAACTCTCAAGTCGTACTACTGTGGGCAAAAAATAGTAAGACTGTTCATAATTTTTAAATTCTTAATTTATTCTTCCAAATCTATTTCGTCCCCCTCAAAGTAATCCCCCCTGGCCCCAATACACTTGTGCCAACGTTTCTTCCAATTCTCGAAACAGTTGTTAAAGTCAATTTCAGGAATAGCCTTCAATGCGCGTAGCGATTCACGTTTAATGTCTTCAATTGACTCAAAACGGTTTCCCCGGAGCGGTCGTGTGTGTTTGGTGAATAGCCAGAAGTCACGGAGCTAAATCGGGCGAATACGGTGGTTGCGGCACGATATTGGTTGAAAATTTGGCGAAAAACTCATAAGGAATTAATGCAGTATGCGACGGTGCATTATCGTGGTGCAAAAACCAAAAGTTGTTGGCCCATAATTCTGGCCTCTTTTTACGAATAGCATTGCGCAAACGACGCATAACACTCAAATAGTATTCTTTGTTGACAGTTTGGCCGGTTGGAATGAATTCGGAGTGCACCACACCTCGATAATCGACTTATTTTTTGACTTGCTTTGACGTGGTTTTTTGGGCTTCGGTTCACCTTTGATACGATATTCGGCCGATTGATTGACTGTTTCCGGGTCATAAGCGTAGATTCACGTTTCATCTCCAGTTATGATGCTTTTCATTTTTTTTCATAATTTCACTCATTGTAAAAATCGCCGAATGCACTTTTGTACTTCAGAAAGACAAGCGTATACTAAACACTAATGATTATTTTGATATGACATTTGGCACAGATGTCTCAATTTATCAAAGAAATTGCAAATCGGATGAGACAAATTTTTAAAATTCGTTTCTTACAAAAAACATTCATGTTATATACAAATTATCATTAATTTAAACAGAATGTAAGTACATACAAATGCAAGCAATATATTATTGCTGGTACTAGTTCTTTGTTTAATAATATGCTTTAAATAAATAAATTTGCATTTTAATATTTATTTCGTAATATTAAATACGCTATTAACAAGAACCAATATGTACTTTATAGGCAATAGAAGTGAAATTACTTAAGCATGCACCATTTACGATAACAACCTATTACAATTAAATACAGAATAATTTGAATTAATTTTGAAAAGTCCGCTAATTTCTAGCGATGATTGGCAACAGCGCACTCAGACGATGAATGCCATTACTACCTGGCGTCTGAAGTCGCCTATTTGTAAGCGTTGCAAGCCGTTTTTGCAATTGGTGTTTATTTTTATTTAACAAAATCGCTCCAGCTGTTATTTAAGTAAATATTTATCACCAGTTCAAGGTAAGCACTTTTAGTTTAATCAGCACGTGGCGTAAATTGAGTGGTACGTAGAATATTCAACGTTCGAATTGTGTGTGTATGTTGATTTTATATTCGCTATTTACGATATTGAAAAATGCACTGTACTTCGGCGAAACCTGATTGTAACTTAAATTGTCTGGTAGCAGTTGCCGTTACGATTACGTCGGTCATTGGCTTTGTTATGGTATTATGAATGAATAGTTGTATACTGAAAACATCAATAAGTGTGTGACTCATGATTTCCCTTTTGTGAGTCATTTGTTCTGTTTTCTGCATGCACCCAGTGCAAATGAAAAGAAATAATGTGATGTCTTTAAATTGTAGGTTTTAAGATGGAGACTGATGAAGCTGAATCTTCAAGTAGCGGACCAATATCAACACTGAATAGTTTATTTTCATTTACAAGTCCTGCAGTAAAGAAACTACTTGGATGGAAACAGGGGGATGAAGAAGAGAAGTGGGCTGAAAAAGCTGTTGATAGTTTAGTTAAAAAATTAAAAAAGCGTAAAGGTGCAATTGAAGAACTAGAGCGTGCTTTATCATGTCCAGGACAACCAAGTAAGTGTGTTACTATTCCAAGAAGTTTGGATGGACGGTTACAAGTATCACATAGGAAAGGACTGCCTCATGTAATCTACTGCAGAGTCTGGAGATGGCCTGACTTGCAAAGTCATCATGAATTGAAACCTTTAGAACATTGTCAGTTTCCGTTTTCTTCTAAGCAAAAGGAGGTGTGTATTAATCCTTATCATTATAAACGGGTAGAAAGTCCTGTTTTACCACCTGTTCTTGTACCAAGGCATAATGATTTTGTGCCTGGACATTCTCTATTGCCCTTTCAGCAACTTGTTGAACCAAATATGCCACACAATATACGTTATTCTTCTAATGGATTTAATTCAAATCATTTAAGTCCAGCTTCACCTTTATCAAGTGTATCAAGTCCTGGGAGCGTAAACTCAAATCCCCAGTCACCTTATGCTAATTTAGCTGAAACTCCACCACCAGCATATAGTCCAACAGATGAAAGTAATCCTTCAACAAACAATAACACATTACCTGATGTTGATGTACAACCAGTTGCCTATCAGGAGCAACCTTACTGGGCTTCAATAGCTTATTACGAATTAAATTGTCGTGTTGGTGAAGTATTTCACTGTCATTCCACGTCTGTTATAGTTGACGGTTTTACAAATCCAAGTAATAACAGTGATCGTTTCTGTCTTGGACAACTAAGTAATGTGAATAGAAATTCTACAATAGAAAATACTCGCCGTCATATAGGTAAAGGTGTTCATTTGTATTATGTTAATGGTGAAGTTTATGCAGAGTGTTTATCCGATTCGGCAATATTCGTTCAGTCACGCAATTGCAATCACCATCACGGTTTTCATCCATCCACTGTATGTAAAATTCCAGCCGGTTGCTCGTTGAGAATTTTCAATAACGCGGAATTCGCCCAGTTACTCTCTCAATGTGTAAACCATGGCTTCGAGGCGGTGTATGAACTAACTAAAATGTGCACCATTAGGATGAGTTTCGTAAAAGGTTGGGGCGCCGAGTATCACAGACAAGACGTGACAAGTACACCCTGTTGGATTGAGGTTCATTTACACGGGCCACTGCAGTGGTTGGATAAAGTTCTTACCCAAATGGGAGCTCCACACAATGCAATTAGTTCAGTTTCGTAAGGGTGTGTTTCTATATATGTATATATATATATACACATAGGTATATATATATATATATATACATATACTTATGCACATATATACATAAACAACTACAATTTTAGATACAAATTATATCTCACAATGAAAAGTTCACACATACAGAGAAATATTGGAAATAATTAAAGTTAATGTAGAAATGCAATTTTGTAAAAGTATTTCAGTGGCACCTAAAGAATATGATAAGAGTTATAATAGAAAGTGAATTCTGTAGTTTCGAGCAGTGTAGCTTGTTTAATTTTGGTATGGTTTATGAAGATTCAATTATTGTAAAGTTATATTCGGTAGAATAATTACATAAGTTTTTGCAAACCAGGTTTGGTTATTGAGTGTATTACTTTTTCAAATATCAAATATCGTTTCAAAGGGACCTATGTATACAATATAATTTTTGTGATAATAAATTACTGTTAGCAATTTATTACGATAACTCTTGTACAGTGCAGGTGAGTAATTTTAATTCATTGGGTTTGACCAAAATTTTCGTTGTGAAAACCTGAATTCGTAAATGTATATATTTGTAATTAAGAGAAATGACGAATAATTTGAGTATACATTTTTTTACAAAAATGGTTGATTATTATTCGTTGTAATTTTCAATTAATGTCACAGGAGATTTCAAGTTAATAAGAGTCCTAAATGAAATGCAGAATGTTTTGTACTCAATATCCGAAGTAAAATCTAAGAATGTAGTAGACATTTCACATTCTACTTTCTCCATAATTACACCCTAACACATTCTATAAATCTTTATTTTGAAGAACAAATAAGATATTTATGTAAATATGTATTCAAATGCCTGTTATTATAATTCGTCAAAATGTAGGCATAAATATTAGCAATAGCAATTTAAGTTTTAATAGTGGAGCTGCAGCACCATTAGAGATAAACCCATGTCTGTGATGTATATGTATAACTGTACGCCCTCCTTAATACTGTAGTTAATTAAACTTGTCGAGTATTAAGTTTAATCAATGGAACAGCTTTGAGAACTATACATGCTAATAGGGACACCATATCTAACGTTACAGGAATTTTTATAACAGACAATTTATTGGAATAAATAAAAATAAGCAGACATCCGCGTAGGTAATCGTGGAAAAATAATTTAATACTTTGTCGAGGATTCATGGTTCTTCTTTGCAATATACATTTTTAGCGAACATTTTAAAGAAATGAAAGATTCTATTCTTATGTACAACTTATATTTTCTCCTAAGCAGCGATTACTATATTTTTATAAGTTCACACTAACGTTTTCTATCAATTGATTTTACTACAATAAACTTAAAGAAATGTTAATAGGGGCTTGAGACAGACATGTATATTTCAAGCCCCTATTCTCTTTGGAAAGGTTTGCCAAACACTCATAATTATTAGCTGTTATATACTTCTTTCTGACATCAGTTAATTGGTGTGTAGATTGCGTGAAGTATTAAAAAGGGTTTATATTTTCTGTCTGAATATTATTTGTGTTCCTGTTAACATGCCTGCGTCTATATGTTGTGGTTTATCTCATTTACAAAACGATATTGAATTACATGTACAAAAGTAAAATAACAAAGGCGACCGCCTCCGCATTCAGATATACACTTAAGAAGCAGCTGTACAGATTAACAGATTATACTCTCTGTATCCATGTGAAATTAATGCGAGTATGTATATAGATGCATTACTAGTACCTTCGGTCCAACTGTGTATGTACACGTTAATGTAGAATTTTTCGATTAATTTTAGATATAATTTAGTACATAGGACAAACAGAATAGACGATGTAAATATGAACCATAGTTTTAAAGTCCGATCTATTTTTATCTTAGTGCAAGTTTTCGTAAACCATATCAAAAAATGATGGAATCGAAGATTCGTTCTTTGATTTTTCCATTTAATAATACTGAAGTCATGAAATGATCTGGCAATCTTTTTTATTATTTTGCTGAATCTGAACTAATCATATTTGGGAAATTTTTCGTATTCTTTATTTTTGAGGAGCGCGATAAGTTCAAATGATTTGGCTGTTGGCATTTTGTGTTTTATAAATTCTGGGTAAGAAATAGGAAGTAGTGCTTGTATTATATTGAGCTCTCGTATAGAAAACATAAGAATTGCTCCAAATTTACAAATTTTTATTTTAATTTATTATTTTTATTTTTGTTAGGAATTATTTTTTTTATAAAGAAGAGCTTTTTTTATTTATTGGTTGCAACTTGGACATTAGAGATGTTTATGGAACTTGTAAACTATCTGTTTATTGATAATTAATGAATAGTCTTTTACACCATTGTCCTCTTGAAATGCGTAGTTTCTTTTGAATTTTAATTATTCTACTCTTTTACATGTTAAAATAGGGCGACATCTAATCCAAAGGAATTGAACTCGCTTTTGTGTGAGGTCATTAGTTTTTCAAAATTTTGGAAATTGTTTTCATGATTCTCGACATATTTGAAATATTTATGAAATTATTTCGCCCAAACTTGCATAGAATTTACTTTTTTACGCAGTTATAATATGTTCATTTTTTGCACAAAGTTTACGTCAAGCTGGGCAACATCCACCTGATCTGAAGAAATTGAACTCTCTCCTATCTGAAGCTAGTCAGTTTTCAAAGGTGCTTCTAATACTAGATTCTTTTTTCTTTTCATGATGTTCTTTTTCAAATTTCCTTAAGTCAAGTATCGCGTTTCACTCTCATTAATGACAACTAAACCAACTTAACTGTTTTTCCAAATTTTTTGAGAGTATTGACATACTTTGTAATAATCTGATGTATTTACTTCAATTATGAATTTTTTAATTTTGCCGCCAATATTATAGTTGGTTCCGTGAAAAAACCGTCTTTTGAAAGGAAGACGATTTACGGTTATATAACCTCTTTCAATAGTATCGTATATTCTATAAAAACATAGTCGATAATACATACATCATTCTTTTAATAATTTGTTTATAATTCAAAGAAAATCTCTGATAAGTTGGCTTTTTTAGACCTGTTGTCTTTCCTACAACTTCGCTTTGAAATTTTACTTTCGCAGCATAGAACATATCGTTGTTGTTTTCAAGATCGCAAACAAGATTCTTTAAGACCATTAATTACTGGCCAGTTAGAAAGAGGAATGCGATCATCTTTCTATTGGTTAGCCTCTTGTTTTTGTCTTATATTTATTCTTTCTGCCTTGTTATTCCATCTGTAATTTTTACAGCATCATTTACTAGTTTTACTCAATCTACTGTATATTATCAAGTTTCTTTTACTGTATTTCTTAGTTAAAGCACTCAACATTCGCATTCTTTTATTACATTTACGCAGTGTTCTAAATTTAAGTCGATTACTTTATTAGAGCTGGGAGTTGCTTTTGTTATTAAAGTTAATTTACCACAAAAACTATACTATCTAATTAAATACCAACAATAACGCTAACATCTGTTCATTTAAAATAGAAAAATTCCGGTTTAGGTGGAATCTCCGGTTTTAAATCGATGAGTGAGTGTTTCCAGTGGTTGTTTTGAGCTGATTTCGGTCGCGTTTGTGGAAGGTTGTCTTCCATAGTTAAACTTCACTTGTGTTTCCCATATTTCTTTAATTTATGATCCAGTAACTTGGTCACTTATTATTTTTGAATTACGAAATTACCATTTCGTCGTAAACACCGGGGACTTTAGATTGTAATGTATCGTTTGTTTATGCTTATTAATTGTATTCTAAGTTTTTCTGGGAGACTTGTTCCAAGTCTGGAAAGTCTGCATGCTTCGTCGATTGTGTGAATTCTCTTTTTTGGTTTTGTTTTCATTTAAATTCTCAGCCGAACAAATATTTGTTATGTTTTTCCTAATTCACTTCAATGAAATATTTATTTTTGAGTGTCACTTATCATGTAAGAAGTGGATTTAAAACATTTAAGAAATAGTGTTTCATTTTTACTTTATCGTATATTTCTTATTTTTAATTGGGCATAATCGTTTGCGTTTTGGTGGAATATACTTCTAAAGTCAGTTCAAATAAAAAAATTTATTCCTTTGTTAAAATTTGCAATTGTAAAATATTGCAAATTATCATAATTTATTTTAACTTTTACGCGAATAAAGTATTATAGCATACCTAACCTACAATGTTGGTTCATATTTTGTATATTAAAATCAAAATGTATAATAATTTTGAATTTAAACGTTTTCAATATTTATAATTCTTTAAGTTTTCTCAGCTGGCGTGTGTCGTATTAAAAAATGTTTCGTTGTTCATATGCCCATCAGAGCTGAATGAGTCTAATAGTAGATGGAAATATAAACAGAAAAACTTCGACTACAATCCGTAATAAGACATGGCATTGATTCTTAATGAATTCTCATCCAACAAAGCCAATAATATAAATCAACTGCGCAAATGTGATTAGTTAAGAGCATATTCTACTTTATTAATACTTTAATTTTTGGGATAGATCGATTTTAATTTTACGTTTTAAATGTGATCTTACTCTCTCAGTACGTTTCATGAGATATACATGATTGTAAATATGTTGCAAGCTACATGTGCATTATATAGTAATTACCTCTTGTACAGTAGAGAAAATCAACCAACTCGATAGAATTCCGAACTGGTTTTATGCGAATGTTCAAACTTGATCTTCCCGTTGTGCATCGCAAAAATTACGTAAGCGAGTATTTAATAAGCTCAGTTGGTTGATTCTTTTTGTCCCGATGGAGCATGTCCGTTATGTAACAGGTCATTTCTATGGTAAAAAAGAAAACGAGATAATTTTTATATTAAAAAAAAAGATTTTTGTTAATGCTCATGTAATTTTTAATTTTCAACACTTAACAAACCGATAATGTTTAACCGTTTTGGATGATATTTTTAAAGATTTCAATTGGGCTGAAAAATGTGTTTTATAAATTATCTAAAATTATATGAAAGAATTGTTGTATTGATAAAATTATTTTATAACGAAACATAGATATATAATGCGAATGAAAGAATTTTGTACATTATATATATAAGTATATAGTTTTTTGTTTGTTGACATTTTCGTAGTTCTATTTGGGGAGGATATATTCGAGGAAAAGACGAATTTTGTTGTGTGTATAGAAAAAACCGAGAGATAACTCAATTGGTCGATTTTTCTTTAATTATATAACAACGTCAAGACTATGTTTGATGAAAGACCCATTTTTATTGATTTGTTTTTGTTTATAATCTTCTAAGTTCATGGTAGATCATTGAACAAAGTGGTATAATTGATCTCAGAAAAAAATCAAATATTTTGTCACGATTAAAATTAACATTAGTTGAATTAATTCGCCATAGTAGTTCTTTAAATACTAATCCACTTGTAAGTTTTCGAAGACAGTGTTGAATGTAAAAGGCAAACTATCAGTATGTCAGGTGATATGTATACCTCTGATGGATTTTGTTAACACTTTGCTTGATTACAAGCCGCATATACCGGTTTTAATTTAATATTTTTACTCGATTTTATTGTTTTATTTTTCATTAATGGATATATCATTTGTTATATTTCGGTGTCGTCTTTTTGGAAATGATTTTTCCCCGTATTTGTATGCAAAGTACAGTCTCTATAACAAGAATAAAAAGCGTAGCACCAACTCAAATGACTTTATTTAGAAAATTTCTTCATAGACCTCAAATTTACAATACCTTGCCTAATACGCGGTGTATTTAATATGGTGTCTCAATCTCCACGATCGATTTACAGCGATTGGTTACACTTTCGACCAATTTTTCGGCATGTCAAGGTGGTCTTCATACATTGCGCAAATTAATTTTGAGTTGCTTTAATGTGTAGCAACGTTTTGTGTGAATATTTTGCTTCATAATTGCCCACATATTTTCTATCGATTCGTATCTGAACTTTGAGAGGGCCACTCCATCATTGTGAAACCATTTTCCAGCTTTCATTCCACCCTCTTGCAAAATCCACTGTTTGCGTTCACCAAACCATTTTCTCGTAGAAGGTACAAGGCCTTTTTATGTAATTTCAGTTCAAATTTTCTGTAAAAACGCTTAAAGATCCAAAATTATGTATTGAAACTTCCCACACATGGACTTTTGCTTATTATACACATTATTCGATCTTTTCCTGTAGACCAGGCTTTCTTTGTTGATGACCACGAGCCAAAAGATGCTTCGTCGGTGAATACACCATCTCACCAATATCTATAAACGATAGCGATCTGATAATAACGGTCTCATCAATGTATCTGCGGTAATGAACTCCACTCTTACGTTTACGTAAATAATTTCTAATAGTCATTAAATTAACATTAATTTGTTTTTTGCCAAGTCATTGTGGTTTTCTCCTAAATAAATTAATTCAGTATGGCCTTATCGTGTTTCTTCGTTGTCACAATCCCTCTGACTTATGCAGGTACCTCACTGTGGCAGATACATTTTTGATCCTCTGGATGAACACTGAGAAACACCGTTTCACTTCTTTTTAAATACGAAGCATAATTGCATTAATGTACCTTCACTTACTTGCGAAACAGAATTGTTCTGAAAACTGTACAGCATATTAGGCAAAGGCGTTTCCCACCCCTGCATACAATTGTATATTTTATTCACCTTACTCTTTGAAAGAAATAGACCTTTTTTATCGTGATATCTGTATGTAAATATGAGTAGAGTGTAGCAGCTCTTTTAATAAATAAGCAGAGAAGTATTGAGGAATTCTGGAAATTAGATCCTAAAAATTTTAATCAAATATGTCTTGGTATTATAGTACAGTCTCAATATAATGAACCAATTGATTCACGGACAGACATTTAAAGAAACGTCAGTAGGAGTATAATTTTTATCGACCGATTACAAGGTGTTTGAATATGTAGTGTCATTCCATTAAAACACTAAAAATACATCCCTTGGTATTTGTACTAAAAAATGAAGTTAATAATGTAACACTTCGTCTTGTTTTTGTGGTTGTTTTTGCAAATAGTTGTCCATAGGTACACGTTCTAATACCTATTGTTTTACTAAATTTTACATTTATATTTTTGAAATATTCTTAAACCCGTGGTTATTTTAATAGTAAATGTACGTACCCTGTATAATTACCAAACGAAGTGTGTTATAGAAAAAGTTTTAAGTTACAAACAATAGATTTTGTTATATAACAACTTCTTTTGGTAACATTTTTCTTCGTAAAAATAGCAAAATGTCTATCCTTCGTCATTAATAAAATACAAGTTTATATTTATTGCTTGTATTACTACATATCGAATGTTGTTTTACCAATGTCTTTTCGGCATAGTCATTTTAATTTTCCATGTTTTTACTATCTTATCGATTAAATAATAAAAATTGTTATTTTTTAATCATAATACGTCCTATAAAATTAAATTAGTACAAAATGTTCGAATGGAAACGTAAATTATTGAGAAATCGAATATTTTAAGTAAACAATCTCACTTTATTTTTCGCGAATTAACGGGGGGGTTCCTATTTTAATTTTTTAACAAAATACAAAAAATATATAGATGTAACTACATGTGCACATGCATATAAATTGAACATATCGTTTAATATTTTGTCTTTTACATTCAACATTGCCCAAATGTAATTAATTATGAATTTAGCTCTCAACAATATATTGAATCATATTTTTACATAATTATTAAAATCGTTTATCGATTATGTATACTTATAATCTTATCTTATATTGCATATTTGTTAGCGAATAAGAATAGCATTTAAAACAATATTTATAATATGTATATTTTTAACGAGCTTTCAATTTAGCTGTATTGCAGTCTATAGTGCCTATTTGTGAAACATGGCGTCCATTTGTTAATTTTCTAAACTCGATCGAAGCCTTTTGTGGCGTGCCTTAAAACGATTTTCTTCTAAGTTATCGGCAGTTGTAAGGGGTTGCCAAAAAATACGAGGGGTGGTTCGATTTGCTAATGGGATATTTCTTTCTGAAAGAATAATACTCTTTGTGAAAATAATGGTATTATTTTATCTATGCTGTTACTGTATTTTTTATATACTGAAATATATTTTTCTATGTACAATACAAAAAAAAAGTGAGGATTTTTCAATATTCTCATTGTGAATGATAATTATGTGTTCTACTCTGATATTTGTTTAATTACTGGAGTCAATGGAAGGTTTCATTGTAGTGTATAAAAATAATGTAAGATATCTGCTTCTGGGTTTCCGGGCTGGAACCGTTTCATTGCAGTAGTTCAGCCCTGAAGATGTCCCATACAAATGGGTACGAGACGTCGGCAGATATACTAGTGACGCGGTTCCAGTCCGGAAACCCAGAAGCAGATAGCATGGACCACGACCGCGGAAGTCTACGTACCAAATAATGTAAGTTAATTTAAAATTTGTACTACTGCGTTTTTTTATCTTATTATAGACTAGTATTTTAATGACCTAGCATTTTACACAACTCAATAAAATACTAAAGTACATACGATTTCTACAATGATGTTGATATCTTCAGCAGTGACATTGTAGATGACATCATGATGCAATGCTAGGTTATTGTTAAGGCATTTGGCTTTATCTTACATATAAATTAGATAAATAATGTATACTTTAAAATATACTGTCACATTCATTCTGTAGCACCAGAAATACATCGTACGTAATTACGTAAGGAGTTTATAAGAAAAAGACAGGCAACTCATTTGATGCAGTCACCTGAAATATATGCGAAAAGATGCCAAGATCAACTAGAAAAAAGAAACACTCCAATAACAGTCTGAGAACGAAAAATAAGAATAACTATGTAGGGAAGAGGTACGATAGATGACTTATGGAATGACAGAACAAACTAACGAATAAAATGCTGTCCTCGTCGAAGACTGCAGATACACAACTACAAAAATATTCTTGTATTAACTCATCGACGCACAACATTAGATGGCTAAAGCTCGGCAAAATGGAAGTACTTGGATAACAAAATCATTATTTCAAATATCAAATGGGCATTCTAAAATAATTATTTTGTCTATTATGTACCCCTATCACATTCGGATATTTTTTTTTTGAAACGTAGTGGAGCTAAGATACTACATTTTTTTAGATATATTTGGCGTTGACCATATCTAAAAATGCTCAGAAACACTCCCCGCTTTATTTTGAAACCATTTCCTTTGACTCCAGTGATGCAATGTATAAATCGAATTAAAGTTACTTTTCTGTTGGATGACATTTGTAACTTTACTAATACACAATTACTTTTATAGATGGCATTGCTTACAAATTGAGAATAATATAAATAAATATCTAGAAGGCGTATTTATGTTCTCAATCGACTGTTTTACAAAAGTTCAGGTTTGGCAATCGTTAGAAACCAAAAATAAGGTTATACTAATTTGATAATTAGAAGTAAATTTAAAATGAATGGAGATCGTGGCTGATTAAATTAGTCAATTAAGGTTAATATAATCTCTTTCCACACAGATTTTTGTATTCAGTGTACGTATTTCGGCAACAAAGTTGGTATTTTAGCAGATAATCACAGTGTCGCATCTGACAAAGAGAAAGTCCGGATTAGACTTACATCGTGGAAAGTCAAACACATATTGTAATTAATTACCTGCTGATGATGACAACTTAGTTGTCGAAACACGTATACAGAATACGAAAGTTAGTATGGAAAGGGGATATATTAATCTTAATTGATTAGTATGTTTCTTCGTTGAAAAATTACTGACAATTTCCAAAGGTTGGTTAGAGTTTGTTTAGTGGTTTTTAGCACTAATCAAATATGCCAATGACATAGTCCATAACCAGAATTGTTATTGTTGAATGTAATCGGTACCCAATATTGCAGTTACTAAATTAATTTCAGTGTTGCACAGTTCCTTTTTTACATCTTAGAGAATTTAAGTGAAAATATATATAATTCATTTGTGATTGATGGTGTACTTTGAGCTTTTTTTTAAACATAATTCGAGTCGTTCATAGTTTGAAACTTTGGGAACCAATCAAGACGACTTACAGAGATTTATGAATCTTTATTTTTAGAAAGTGTTTTATTAAGGTTCAAAAAATGACGTTAGCCATAACATCTCCACGGAATATTACATTAATAATTTTGAAGCAATACTTGTTGATTTTTATTATAATTGACGTCTTCTTGTATATTTAGTTCTAATTATGTACATTACTAATGAATTCCAATTTTCTCGTTATCACGATTTTATTTATAATGCGAGCGATTGTTGTATTTTTTTTTAATAGAACTGTATTTGTGATTTACCGAAAAATAAAGCATTAATTACTTTTAACGATAAATATTTAGAAGTTCCATCTAGTGGAAAAGTAACTTTACTAATACATATTGTACTGTAATTTAAGTACAACAATTTTGGCAACTCTATCTTTATGACATACTAACACATTGTTATTTATTTTTATCGTTTTTTTTTTCGATTATCACATAAAAAGGTTTGCTTCTATATGAATAGTTGTAGTATAAATGTAAGTGCGCTAGTATAACTATACAAAACAAGAATTGGTAATAAACTTTAATAATTATGTTTGAAAGTGATTTAAAAAGCAAGTTCAATATTGAAAGCATGTAGTTTATAAAAATCGAAAGGAAAATATAGGTCTAGTGAATATATACATACATATATATTTTCAGCTTTACGTTGGTATTTTATTATGCAAGATCTTTTCTTTTTGTTTTGTTTTAGTAAGTTGTAATTAGTTTTTAGCGTTAAATTGTTGCCATTTCTTGCTTCATAGTTTATTTTTAAAAGAATGTTGCAATATCATTTTAAACGCAATCTTATTACAATTAGTGTTTGGTAAATATTAATGTTTTATATTATTTTCAAATTATTGATAATAAATATATATTATATATGGCCTTTTTATTGCCAAAGTCCCGATTCCGCTATGCATATTATGTATTATTATGAAGGAATGCAGATGTTTAATTGCCTTGAAATAATAGTGACTTTCAAAAATATCGCCGATTAATTATAATGTTTTCATCTATCGGAAGCGTTTTTGGTATTTCGGATATTTTTCCGTTAAATTAAGCGCCTAACATCGATGACGCAAACAATCGACAATTAATCTAATCGTCCGAATAGTGGTAGTAAGTAAGGGAAATTGGGTATGTTTGCAACTTTGGTGTGTGTGGGAAAAGTGATTAAAATACCTGTTATAAACTTTTTGCGCATAATTTTTCTTCAGAAATGCCCTAATAACTCTCAAGTAGTATAATGACACGTTTCATAACAGTCAGATTTTTCTTTCTGCAAAAACGAACTTTTCTTTTAGCGAGTGGAAGTGAATATTTAGCTTCTGTGAAAAGTCTATACTATCAGGTTGTTACATATGAAATGTCCGATTTTGTATGGAATAAAAAAAGTCTAAATTTAAAAAAATATAAATATTCTGCAAAATAGTTTCCATTTACATCAATAGTTTGTTGCCAACGGCCTGGAAGCTGAAAAATTACCTTTGAAAAGAAATCTAAGTTTCGACGGCTCACATATTGCTCAAACTGCTATTACAGACTCCCGGTCAGTGAAGTCCCTATTTTTTAAGTGATTGTCTAAACTTCGGAAAAAATGAAAATCAGTTGGCGAAAGGTCAGGTGAATAAGGTGGGTGAGGGACAATTTCGTAACCAAATTCAGAAAGTTTTTGGATTGTCTCGTGCAACATGAGGTCTTGCATTATCATGAAGAAGTATGGGTCCATGTCTATTGACTAGTGAGGGCTGCAAGCGACTCAATTTTCCATGCATAGTTTCCAGTTCCATACAGTCACCATAATCTTTCGCGGGTGAAGTGATGCTCGTGCATGTTGTCTTGGTGCTTCACCTCGATCTAACCATTGTCCTGATCGTCTCCGATTATCATAAAATATCCAGTTTTCGTCACACGTTACCACTCGATGAAGAAACGGTTCAACTTTCTGTCGATTAGCTAAAGAGGTAGCCACCTCTAATCGACGGAGCTTATTGGCTTCCGTTAATTGATGCGGCATCCATCGATCGAGTTTCTTCACTTTGCCAATCGAAGAAAGGTGACGACTGATGGTGGCAATGGACACTTGAAATGTTTCTGCAAGGCTACGCACTGTTGTCGACGAATTACTTTCAACTTCTACACGCAGCTCGTCGTCATTAACGGTGCTACGCGCATATCCGCGAGGCTCATTTTCAAAATCAAAATTTCCCTCGCTGAATTTTTTAAACCATCGCCGTAATGTGCGTTCATTACACGTGGTTTCACCGAACGTCTGATTAATTTCTCGCATTGCTGCAGCTGCATTTAATCCCTTTTTAAATTGAAAGAGATAAATTGCCCGAATATCTCTTGCCGACAGCATTTCCATAGGCGAGACAAGGACAGGTGTATTAATCTTTCCAAGAAATGGAACAGGTACACACTTCGAAATAAATACCCTTTTCTACAAATATAATAATAATTTTCACCAAAAACATACACGTCTTCACACAGGTGCGATTCAGTTCAGACTGAAGGAAAAAACGGACATTACATTTGTAATAACCTGATAATAACGGCCTTCCGATACCCGTCACTGACATATGATGGATGTTGATACATATTTAAGAAAATATTTTAGAGACAACAGAACCTTGCTTTCCTGATACTCCGTTGAATTAATAAATGCGGTAGTGGGACGTTTAGTACATAAGGTATGGAGTATGTTTGAGACTCATCCGAAACATACCTCTTAGTTGAAAGTGAAATTCAATAGCTACTTGAAAAGATTATTTAACAATTAATGTAAATGAGTAATATTTAGGTAATGTTTACTCGTTATTTGTTGATTAAAAATGCTATCCACATATAAAAAGAAAAAACAGGATCTGAAACGCCCGCCATGATAATGTGAACCCTACAATGTAATTCAAAGGGCTTGGGAAGAGCGAGAAAGTATTAAAGAAGCAGCCAAAGATTGTATAGATAACATTACAAGATATCTACAAAAAAATAGTCCATGACAAGCCAACGGTATTTCATTTTCTTCAGTCAGATAGTTTCTTAGGAGAAGAATTGCTGCTTAGGAATTATTTGATCAAAGGTACTGACGTGCATTATGCTCTCGGGAATACACACGACAGTTTGTATGTCAATTTGTCGCCAACAAAAAGACAACAGTGCCAGACACTTGGATATCTGCTAAAAGTGCAACAGTCGATTGGTATTTTTATTTTAAAACTTTTTAAATAGAAATCAAAATATGTTCCTAAGCTTATTTCCTATCATCAACTTTAATTAACTAATGTTTCTTAGGTCTTCAGCAAACTAATGACTTGTATAAGAAGTAACGCTTTACACAATCTAATATTTACATTAATGTCACTGGTGTCCACACATCTCAAGTCCACGTAAGGATGGTAAAGTAACGTTGGCGCAAAGAGTCCAGTGATTATTTGCTGTTCGGTCAATGCTGTTGGGTATTCAGTTCCTCCATATTCTATCTTTCCTCCGCGTGAATTCTGTGAACTCACTACATTTTGAAGAACAATTGAATTTAAAATCATACTACTGCTTATTAATATATACGTTCCAGATATACCCATACCTTGCCGTAAACATACCATTGAAAAGGATGTTTGGGATAAAACGCATACACTTTGCTTTATTCGTTCATAACATATATTTAAAAGAAATTAAATGAATTTCTAGCAATGAGAGAATGAGCCCAATAAGGACACTTCAGCTTAAAATAGCAATCATTTACTTTATTTTAAGATATTTGAAATATTCTATTTTTATAAAAAGCTGTTCCTAACATACCAAGTCTCCTTTGTTATACTTAATCAGGCAAAGTCTTCAGTTTAGAAATTTTATTATACAGTTAGTTGTGGAGTGAAATACGTGTAGTTGTTAACATATGAGCTTTTGTCTAAAATAGTATATTATCTTGTTAATATGTGTTTTGCGTTCACGCTGTTATTGCATTTCTTATTATTTGCTGAAAATAAGCTCTGTTAAACGGAGGAGTAGTATTATGTACCCAAGCCATCCCTGGTGATTTTTTCCTGAGAAATTTATTTGCTCAATAGTTTTTGCTTAGTTTTCAGGGCTGCCGTTCCAGATATAGACTTCATTGGCAATAACACACCTATCTTGCAGTAGGTAAGTTTTCGACTTTTTACATCATTTTTTCAATTCGAGCTTTCATGAGTCGTCCAAACTTCGGGAAATTGTTATTGAAAATGTTGAGATCAAGAATGTAACTAAGATAAACACCTTCCCCATACAGAGCAATTAATTTTTTAACCGGTGTACTGTGATGGTGTGATAGATGAACTTTTGGTTCATCAATCTCTCGTCGAAACTAGTACATACAAACGATGGGTTAACTTTATTTTGAGAAATGCATAAAAACCGTTTTAGTCAATTGCCTCCAAAAAGGAATGAAATTCTAGGCAATTACTACCAATAATTGATTGCCAAATCACGAGTTGCTTTAAGGGAAAACAAGCTAAACAGAATCTCCAGTACGTAGATTATTGGAAGCTGCGTAGATGTCTATGATCTATCGACAAAGTATAACTAAATTTTCATATGGGTATTGCACTACCTCTGTTCAGTTTTATTTTGAGCGGGTAATACACATTACAGTAGAAGGAGAATAAAGATAAAAATCAGTTTATGATTTTTACTAATTACTTCCCTTTTTTATATGCAATAATATGTATTTCTAGCATGACCATTTCAAATTTCTACTTTAATTGATCGCAATTCAGTGAACCAGTAATTTATTGTTTCACTGCAGTTAAAAGTATTTTTCATGAATACAAAATTGTGGTAAATAAACGGTCCAAACTTTAGTTGTTCGGCCTTTTAAATAATCTCTAAACGTGTATTTACATAAAAAGTATTTCAAAAAGTTTATTTGCACGTTGTACGTATTGAATTGTTATGCATCACCACAATTCCGTCGCAATGAATACGTTACACCTGTATGGACAATATTATGTTTCTGAAACTCGAGACCAATCACTCTTAATCTCATTTATTGAAATCATTACATAATAGTTACGAAAAAAGAAGCAGTATTTAAAACGACGTTAATTTCCTAAACCGAGTCATTGATCTGCGATCCAATTGAAACTGCTAAATACGTTTAAAACACAATGCGCGCGCAGGCTTCGGTTATATTCGACGACACTCGGACAGCGGGAGATATTGGTTTGTACAGTGGAATATTAAGAGTATTGATCCACCTGATTCACGAATCTGTTGTGTATGCATGTAGTGTTTTTATAAAATTGACAATAACTATGTCTAAGGTAAGTGACATCCTTTTTATTTCCGATATTTGATGGGATTATATTGTGTTATCGTGAAGTTATTTAAAATCATTCCAACATACATTTTATTTAATGTATTTTTTGTATGTAAACTAAAATTGTAGCATACCCCTTTTTTTTCTAAAAAAGAGTTTTTTTGTCCAGCGTTTGTTCTGGTTCGTGTACTTTGATATGAAGGATTCATTTAAAACACTTAACCAAAATTGATAACCATGTTTTAACTGTAACATATTATTTAGTTGTTTTCTGTATATAAAAAGCACTTTATTCTCTTTCTTTGGCAATATTTTCTTTAGTTTTTTTTTTATTATAAAAACGAAAAATGCCGGAAAATATATTTGAGTGGTGTTGCTTGAATGAAATATACAATAAATATAAAATAAATAATTTTACCGAATGACAGCTGATTTCAAAATGTTTTTTTTTAATTAAAAAAAATTAATTGAATCTTGCAAGGCACATTTCGTCATGTTATAACAGCGTTTTTTTCCCTTTTTTTTATCCCTTCAATAGCTTTCAGTTAAATTGTTTTCGATTATATCGTTATATGACGTTTATATACATACGTAGTCATCACAAAAGTGCATTAATAAAATGTTATAAATTTGTAAAAATAAATACGTTTTGTCTTAAAGAAATAAAAATGAAGTTAAAATAATAAAGATATTTACAATTATATGTACATCAACTTATACCGTATATACGGCTTAAGCACATATGTTAATACTGATGTAACAATATGTATTTTTATAAGTTTGAGTTTCGGAATTTCATATTTTTACTTATGCAAATTCGATGGTATTTAACCAGAGAAAAACTATCTTTGACCGAGGACTTTACAACAATACATTTTATCTCGTTGAGACAATGAAAAGGGCGTTATAATGTTTTTTAATGAACATTTTCCCACCGAAGTTGATGCTTCTATTTACTTCTGTAATTAGATGTCGTTACACTTTTTACTTTTGAAGTTTCTAAATTTCGTTACAATATTTTACGAAAAGCATACAGTCAGTCACAAAATTGTTCCTACACCCGGCGAATGTTGTATATCATCAAATGTGAACACCCAGCTATGATCAAGTATATTTACTTCCATTTAACAACATTAAAAACCTCTAATATAACAATGTGAAAAGTATTATTATTTATAATTTCAAAAGAATTTGTTACATATTCTAAAATCGAAAGTCACAAAAGTTCGGCTCACATATTGCTCAAACACTGCTATTACAAACTCCCAGTCAGGGAAGTCCCTATTTTTTAAGTGATTGTCTAAACTTCGGAAAAAATGAAAATCAGTTGGCGAAAGATCAGGTGAATAAGGTGGGTGAGGGAGAATTTCGTAACCAAATTCCGAAAGTTTTTGGATTGTCTGTCGTGCAACATGAGGTCTTGCATTATCATGAAGAAGTACGGGTCCATGTCTATCGACTAGTGAGGGCTGCAACCGGTTCAATTTTCCATGCATAGTTTCCAGTTCGGCACAATAGGACGCTGCCGTGATGGTTTCACCAGGTTGCAAAAATGAATAGTGAATAATACCCTTACTGGTCCACCATACAGTCATCATAATCTTTCGCGGGTGAAGTGATGCTCGTGCATGCTGTCTTGATGCTTGACCTCGATCTAACCATTGTCCTGACCGTCTCCGATTATCATAAAGTATTTACTTTTCGTCACACGTTACCACTGGATGAAGAAACGGTTCAACTTTCTGTCGATTAGCCAAAGAGGTAGCCACTTCTAATCGACGGAGCTTATTGGCTTCCGTTAATTGGTGCGGCACCCATCGATCGAGTTTCTTCACTTTGTCAATCGAAGAAAGGTGACGACTAATGGTGGCAATGGACACTTGAAATGTTTCTACAAGGCTACGCACTGTTGTCGACGGATTACTTTCAACTTCTACACGCAGCTCGTCGTCATTAACGGTGCTACGCGCATATCCGCGAGGCTCATTTTCCAAATCAAAATTTCCCTCGCTGAATTTTTTAAATCATCGCCGTAATGTGCGTTCATTACACGTGGTTTCACCGAACGTCAGATTAATTTCTCGCGTTGCTGCAGCTGCATTTAATCCCTTTTTAAATTTAAAGAGGTAAATTGCCCGAATATCTCTTGCCGACAGCATTTCCATAGGCGAGACAAGGACATGTGTATTAATCTTTCCAAGAAATGGAACAGGTACACACTTCAAAATAAATACCCTTTTCTATAAATACAATAATAATTTTCACCAAAAACATACACGTCCTCACACAGGTGCGATTCAGTTCAGACTGAAGGAAAAAACGGACATTACATTTGTAACAACCTGATAGTATTACGTATTTGTGAAAAATGAACAATTTGACGCTTTTACAAAGATGAGGTGTAAAACTAAACACACGCTTGGGGTAATATGTGCGAGTTAACAACACTACACAAAGAAAAAAGCCTTGGGCTAAATAGCCAGATTTATTGAAAAAGTTTTGCAGTGCAGATTGAAAAAAAATATTGAAAATTGTAACGAGAAATAGGCGTTCGAAGAATTTAAATGAGCGCGATCAAAGAGCTTGTTACGGTCCATTTTCCCACTTCGAACGTATTTCCGTATTTCGTATATTTATTAAGAACCCCGTCTTTAGATATAGGAACGCCTATGGATATAGACAAATATGTGTGATGAAATATATTTAGTTATCATATCATTTTAAATTTTTAAGTCGTTTTAGCGAAATATTTATTTATTTCCTATGTTTGAATATATTTATGCGTGCGATTTTCGAAGACCTTGATCTTGTTTGTGTGTTTTAAGTCTTTTTTTTGGACTGCAGCAGTTTTTCACTCGCGAGTGCAAAGCACACCTTTACGTCTTCCCTACTCTAGGCCGGTACTGTGCGACATATTATAGGCATTCGTTCAACAGCTTTATCTTGTGAAATATAATAATATACATATATATTTTAGTTAGCTACAGCTTTAATCTCAATTTAATCAAATATAGTAGCTCAATTGTTAATCAGCTAAGAACAAAAGCATTTAATCACATCAGTATCGGTTAATCCGACGCCTGTGAACTCTCTCTCTCTCTCTCTATATATATATATATATATATATATATATATATATATATATATCGAGGGTTTGCAATTATAATAACATCTTGCTATTATTATTAACGTTGTTGTTTTTTTTACTGTCATTGGCTAATATTATATACACACTACCGGTCATATTTATTTGCCCACCCCAATTTTACGTGTTTCCTGAAATACGGATTATCTTTCGAAAAATCTGTATTATAATTACTCAACAATATTATTAGTGGAAGTAATTCCATATGAATTTCTACGAAAATCTTAAATTGTTTATGATATATCATAAAGGTGGCATAAATTGGAAAAATACCATAAATATTATATAGGCTAGTCCCTACAGTATTAACAGTTTTACCTGCATTTCCGAAAGGTATTACCAATATTGTGTTATTGTACTAACTAATTACAATATTTGGATGTGTTATTCAAAAAGGAAAATAAATTTTATGTCAGTCATCCTTCATCTTTTGTTGCGGAAACAGTGAAATAGAGAGTTATTCTGAATATTTTAATGCAATGCCGAAGACGAAGGAATTATCTGTTGAAGTGCGTGCTATGATAATTGCTTATCATCGTACGGGTAAAAGTAATCGCAAAATTGCAAAAGAATTACGATTAAATCGCCGAACCGTTGATTATAACGTTAAAAAATTTGAAGAAAGTGGTACATTTTCCAACAAAAGAAGATCTGGACGACGCAAAGCGACGACATTTGCAGATGACCGGCATCTAATACGAATAAGTAGACGCGATAGACGAAAAACAGCACCAGAAATTGCTGCCGAAATGAATAGAGCGCGTGCTAAACCAAATAGTGTGTCCACGGTGCAGAGAAGGTTAAAGCAAGCGGGTTTATACGGAAGAATTGCTCTGCGAAAACCACTACTACGAAAGCAAAACAAGATAAAACGACTAAATTGGGCTAAAGAACATAAGAATTGGACGATTGATCAGTGGAATAATGTATTGTGGACAGACGAAACGAAGTTTGAACTTTTCGGTAGTAAAAGGCGAATATTCGTAAGAAGATCCGCAAGAGAAAGAGTACTGTCAGATTATATTGCGCCTACCGTAAAACATGGTGGAGGTTCAGTAATGATTTGGGGGTGTTTTGGTGGAACATCTGTAGGCGATCTCGTCAAAATTGAGGGAATCCTAAGAAAAGAAGGCTACAAGGAAATTTTAGAAAATAACGCTGTTCCTTCAGGACTAAGGATTCTAGGCGAAAACTTTGTATTTCAACAGGACAACGATCCGAAACACACTTCTAGATTCTGTGGCGATTACTTGCGTCAACTAGAAGAGCAAGGGCAAATCTCTTTAATGGTATGGCCAAATCAAAGTCCTGATCTGAACCTAATAGAGCTTCTTTGGGAAGAATTGGACCGGAAGGTTCGGGAACGTGCTCTATCATCTACCACTGTACTGTGGGAACAACTTCAAGAAACCTGGGCACAAATTACAGAAGATACACTGCAAAAATTAATTGAAAGGATGCCGCGGTTATGTGCCGCAATTATCAAAAATAAAGGTGGGCACATTTATGAGAATGAATGAAATTTAATAATAATTAATGATAAAGTTTTTATATAAGAAAAATGTAACTATTTTATGTTTATTTTACACTATTGTATTGGTACAATAAATAAATTTTCAGTACACATCTGATAGTTTAATAATTTTGGCTAAAACTAAGGGTGGGCAAATAAATATGACCGGTAGTGTACATATATATTCTTTCAATTTATTAATATCGTAGGCATAATTGATTTTTTTTTTCTTTGCCACGATTTTCTTTTAAAGTCGTTATCTTTATAAATAAAGGCTGATTTGGTATATACCGGGTGTTTTTTTTTTTGGTTTTGCGTTTACGTAAACTGTGGGGAATTCAGCAGGCTAATAGAGCTACGACCTGTTGAAAACTTAACATTTATATACATACACCTGCTATAATTTTGCTCTTGGTGCCCCTTTTATAAGAATAAAACCTATATCCGACTAAGTAGCTCGCGGACCACGACGTAGCAAGCTGTTACAAGTGCAATATGGACAAATGCACTGAGTACACTGAGTCGTACAGATGGAATTTGATACAGGAAAGAAAATACGTTACGAAAACATAAAGAGAATTTGAAGAAACTCGAATGTAATGGATGAGTAACACATGAAAAACTATAGTACTTATGTACATACAATATATGCTATATGCCTTACAACAGGTAACTAAGCATTAACAATGCTTTATGAAAGCTTTTTACGTGGTACTCTTCTGTTTCATCCGGCTTTTTGTCAAATTCTCTTTATGTACTTTCTCTCCAGTATAAAATTCCATCTATGGAGCACTTATCCATGAATTTTTACTCATTCACAGTAACAGTAACAGTTCTCTGATCGCGTTTATGTAGTATCTTTGGACACTTATTTCTCGGCATAATTTCAACAATTCAGTATATTTTCAATATTTCATTTTCAATCTGTACTGCAGAACACGCATTCCGGTAAATTTGGCCTAAAGGTTTTTTTTTCTATGTGTAGTGTTGTTAACTCGTGTACATTGCCACACATGTGTTTCCTTTTACAACTTACTTTTGTAAAAGCTTTAAATGCATATTTATCCTAAATACATGATACTCTGAAGAGGAGTTACCGAATTCGTTCTTAACTAATGGCTTGCAATAGAGGAATATGTTATGAAAATGAATTGTAAGAAAACTTCTGTCACACTAAATCTTGAAATATTTACCAAATTCTTTCGAGGTTGTAAATAATAACAATTTTCGTAATGTTAGTTTTTTAGTGTTGTTAAATAAAAGTAAATGTTTATACCAGTCGATTCCGAACATCAATACGGCAGTGCCTGAGTAGTCGCTACCTAGTGGGCCTTGTTTGTCGAAACATCATGCCTACCTGATTTGAAAATCAAAAATCGTCGAGATAAAATTTTCAAACCGTCATAACTTCCACATTTTTCGTCCTATCGCCACAAGGTTTTCATCAAATGAAAGCCCTCTACGCAGTGATTAAAAAATGCATAAACTCGTCACTGCAGAGCGAACCGTTTGGCCGCAGTGGCCAAAATTGATAGGCAATTTTTTAAATTTGATGACTGCATTGTCTGCAGTTTCAGATATTGGGTCTGGGAAAAAGTTCGTGGCGTTTTTTCAGTAAAATTCAACTGGTCCCCGCATGGCGCGTGGACGAATTCATTTAAACCGAATATGCTCCATTATTATCGACAATGTTTCGCCATTTTTTTGGTAGATCCATGATCCCATCGGTGAAAAACTTCTGTGGTTTCTGGTCGAAAAACTGAATCAAGTAGTTTTCACAGGCTTCTTTTGAAACCAACTTAATTCCATTGAGAGAGTTCTGCAGAGATCGAAACAGATGATAGTCAGAGGGTGCTATATCCGGACTGTAAGGCGGGTGCATCAAAACTTCCCAACCAAACTCTCTCAATTTTTGACGGGTCATCAAAGAAGTGTGTGGTCGGGCGTTGTCATGATGGAAGACAACATCTTTCCTATTAATCAATTCGGCCCGTTTTCTTTCAATCGCCTGGCGTAATCTCTCTAGTTGTGCACAGTAGAGTTGAGAATCAATCGTCTGACCAGTTGGAAGTAGCTCGTAGTGGACGATTCCCCTCCAGTCCCACCATACACACAGCATCACTTTTTTTGGCGTCAATGTTGGCTTAGCGAACGCTTGTGACGGCTCACCATCCTTTATCCACGATCTTTTACGCTTCCGATTATCGTACGTAATCCATTTTTCATCTCCAGTTATTAAACGTTTCAGAAACGGCTCGATTTCATTCCGTTTCAGCAGCGCATCGCAGATGTTAATTCGGTCAATCATGTTTTTCACGCTCAACTCATGAGGAACCCATACGTCAACCTTTTTTTTGTAACCAGCTTTGTGTAAATGGTTCAAAACAGTTTTGTGGTCAATGCCTAGCTCCATGCCAATATCGACACTGCTGATATGCTTATCTTGTTGGACTTTTTCAAGAATTTCATCAGATTTTTCAGTGATTGGACGATCGGAGCGTGACTCATCTTTCACATTGAAATTTCCAGAACGAAAGCGAGCGAACCATTTCCGCGCAACAGATTTCGATAAAGTACCTTCACCGTACACAGCACAAATTTTATCTCAAGCCTGCGCAGCGTTCTTCCCCTTATCATAATAATATTGCAGAATATAGCGAAATTTCTCATTATTCTTCTCCATTTTCAAGTGCGAATAACTTTCCAACCACTGCACCGATTACAATGTTTCTACGCTCAAACTAACGTCCGGAAGGTCATCTAAAAAACGAGCCCTCGGTGGTGTCGCTGTGACTTGTTGTTCTTTAGTTATCGGCAACCAATGCCATCTATCGGGAAAAACGCCACGAACTTTTTCCCAGACCCAATATTAACACGTCCAAACATGTGATCGACGTTTAGTCGGACTCGTAGAGTTTCATCATCAGTTGCAATGTTGTAAACGAAAGTTTAAACACTGGCTGAGTTCTTTAAACATTTCTTTTCTTGGACACATCTTTTGATCTTACTTATAATTGTGCGGAATTGAACCGCACTAAGATCTCATGTATTTGTTTCATTTCAGTGATTATCGATACCTGAACTTTACTGTTACATACAGATCCATTTGTATCACTTTTCTTGTAGCATCATTAGCATTACTCAAATGTATATATTCACGTGACATTTTATAGTAGTAATATAGTAGTTTTTCTTTAACTGTCAAATGAAATCGATCGATTGTTGTCGTGGAGTTAGTCCTTACCGAAAATCGTATAAAATCATTTTTCGAAATTGCTCAAAATATCAAATTTTACAGAAATCATACTCTAATTTTTTAATTACGCCATCTAGAACTAGTTTCGGAAAATTTTCGTAACATCCTACGTATTTATTAATTTAACGTTCTCTTTGTTGTACCAATGTTCACTCGCTTGCATGGAAGACAATTACAACTCAACACATAAATATATTTGTCAGAGAACATGTGATGTACATATGTGTCATATGCAGTCATTTGTAAATAAATAGACAACATCTAATATTATTTTTCTGTTAAGAAAATGAGGTATGTTTGGTAATAAATAAGTTTTAATATTGAATTAAATTTCCTTCTCATCTAATTATTTCTCCAAGTCGTCTCAGCATCGACTGAATTGAAGTCAGTATAAATAAATGATAAATTGCTAATTTCCCATTTATTTTCCTTGAGTTGTCAAAAGTCTTCTTTATTCCCTGGTCGAAAATTTCGGCTAGAAATCTAACTAGTAGTCTCCAAATGTTTTCTATGGGCATATGTTGTAAACCTCTAACGTATTACTCTTCAGATCTAGTATTTCGAGGTCTATATACACGTATATTCTACTGCAAAACTCTGCATCTCGATAAACATAATTAAAAAATCAATCTTGAATTTTATGCTCCATTGTTAGAAGAAGAATTTTCCATTTTTGTTCTCTTCAATTCTTCTATAAACAGTTGAAAAAGAACCAGGAAAATTAGGTCCAACTCTAGCTTTTTTCTAGCAGAATGGAACGGATTTTCCCTTAATTAATAAGTGCGTTCAAGCGTCATCTTTAGCAGTAGACACTCTTCTTCCGCCTGGTCGTTTTTTCTCCATGTGATTTTCTTCCTGTCCCCAACGTTCTCATGAAAATATTGTGCAACTGCTCGTACAGACCAACCATCTTCTAATTTACTCAAAACTGCATATTCATATGTCACTTTTACTATGATAGTTGAGAATATAAAGTGTGAGTTGAAAACACTGTTTATTGGGTTGGCAACTAAGTACTTTCGGTTTTGTAGTATAAAATAAAACACTTTTTTTTTAAACAAAGAATAGTTTTTAATCAATTATATATTTTCCATTTTGCTCAATGACCTTTTGCCATCTTTCTTTCAGCTGCATGATTCAGCGCTCATAAAATTTCTGGTACTTATCAGCAAAAAACTGAACCAGGTGAGAGTGAAGGTCATCGTCTTTTGTGAAAGTTTTACCATTCAAAGAATTCTGCAAACTTCGAAATAAATGGTAATCAGATGGTGCTAGATCAGGGCTGTATGGGGGATGTGGCATCACTTCCCAGCCAAGCTCCAATAGTTTCCCACGAGTTGCCAAAGATGTGTGAAGCCTTGCATTATCTTGGTGGAAAACTACACCTTTCCGATTTGACAATTCTGGCCGTTTTTCTTTGATTGTTTCATCCAGTTTTATTAATTGTTGACAGTAAACATCAGAATTGATCGTTCGGTTCCTTGGAAGCAGCTCAAAAAACACAACACCTTTGTAATCTCACCAAACTGACAGCATGATCTTTTTTGGATGCAATTCAGCTTTCGATGTGGTTTGAGCTGGTTTATCGTGTTTGCTCCATGATCGTTTTCGAACTATGTTATGATTCTTTTTAAGAAAGGGTCGGTTTCATTTCGTCTAAGGTGCATATCGTAAAAGTTGATTCTTTGTGTTACATGAATTTCTTTCAATTCGTGAGGTACCCAAATATCAAGCTTCTTAACTAGCCCAAGACAATGTTTTTCAATTGTTGTGTGCGATACATGTAGCCTCTCCGCAACCTCTCGAACAGTTATATGACGATCCTCTTCAATTATGACTTTGATTTGGTCAGCATCAACTTCAGTAGGCCGACCAGAACGTTGCTCATCTTTGAGGGAAAAATCTCCAGAACGGAATTTTTTATACTAATTCTGACACGTGCGCTCTGTTAAGCAATTAGCACCATAAACTTCACATATCTTTTTGTGAGCCGCAACAGCTTTCTTTCCTTTACGGAAATGAAATAGTAAAATGTGTCGAAAATGTTCATTTCTGCACTCCATTTAAAATTAACCCACAACTAATAGCTTTAATAAAAATCACGCACTACTTGCTTCTGAAGTTACGTCAATGTGACTAGTATCACGCGACAAACGGTAAAGTACAGCACTAGCATACTTAGTTGTAGTACTTAGTTGCCAACCCAATACATAGAAACCTTTTGAGGTGTACTCGTTTTCCCTGCAAGCGAGTGTATGTGAAACCCGAAGCTTAAAAATTGCTTATTACAAACATTTTCTTCGTTTTTAGTGTCAATATTACTTCTAAGTCTTTGTTTCGGGAACATTTTCTTTTGAGCTTACGTGTATTTTTAAAATTTTCTTTCAATATTTTTCGTCTCTATTGTCTGGGCTCCTTTTTCATTTGTTCCAAATTCAAAATTCTGTAATTTAAAATCTATTTTTCTACTTAATTAATTTATTTGTGCGTTATTTTCAGTGCATGCATTTATGTTTTTTCACGTCTCTTTGATATCTCTCGGTTATACATATTTCCAATTAGAGCGGATAATGTTTTACTTTACTTCTTATGTCCATTTATAAGAAAAACAGTATGGATTCAAATAAAATCCTAACTGTAATCCGTAATAAAATATGCATAATATGTTTTCGTTTTGTTAATGCATTACGCGTTGCGTTTCTCAATTATGGGCAACTACGTGGGTCAGGTAACATTATCTGTAAGTATTTAAAAATAGTTATTTGGTGCAGTGTTACTGTAAATATTATATAACTATTTCACTCAATTATATAATAAAGACATGTTGTTTTCGCATTTTTTAAAATCCTGAATGTGTGAACTCTTTCGGTCTCTTTTCTGGTATCAATTTGCAAAAAAATAAAATGATTAAATTCTTGATTATCTCAAATCTAGTAACTTGTGGATAAAATGTAATTTCAGAAAGGTCCAAATGTGCGACTACTGTGGAGTCAGCAACAACTGAAATTAACATAAAAAAGAACGGTCTAAACTATAGTATTATTTATTATTGTGTAATTTGTAACGTTTGTCTTTTGCTAAACATAACGCAACATCACAAATTATCTAAGCATGGTTTGTTTGGCTTCGCCTTAGTGCTACGCCGTGCATACTTTAATGTTGGTTGTGCACGCTGGTTGATAAGTTGAAGACGTAGATCTTAGATCTTCTGAAATACGTGTTTTTCTTCTAAAAACTTACGCTGAGCCTTTTTATAAACAAGTTGTTCAGCTATCAATGCATCAACTACCTCTAGACGGATTTTTTTAACGTACAAATTTTTCTTTTACGAAGTACATTATATGAGAATTTACTGCGCAACAATCGATAAAATAGAAAAATATTCTCATTTGAAATCATATTTTTGTTGTAATCGGAAATTACAATTGGACAAGAAATTTCTTCGAGTACTCCATTCTTTTGTTTCTGTTACACTAGAACCGTATCCCGTGGATTAGAGAAGTTTGACAAAAGGTTTACGCAACGTTTATTTTTCTATTTAATCGTGGTGACGCTATCATTGCTAGGGATCACCTTGCAATAATACACCTGGCTTCACCGATGCTAAATGTTTTCTATTTGGAACAAGTTCTACAAACATTCATTTCTACTGCTTTTAATTACTTGATTGGGTTGTATGTATTCAAAGGAAGATCAAAGTAAAAACAATACCCTTGTACTTCCAAATATTTACTAACCGTAGCTTTTTCACCTAATCCAAGTTGTGTTTAGTCATTATGTCTTTCTGTGTGTGTATATATCAAAGTCACACATACCTTTCACTGCCTTGCGATTGTCCAAATTTTGTAATAACATTTGATTGGCTTTTGAGGCACGTATTGTTTGAGAGAAGTTCTACTTTTAAGTTTAACCAGAAGGATGTTCTCTATTTAGATCAGCTGTTTCACAAGCATTAATTCCTCCTTCTTTATTCTATTATTAAATTTTAAACCACATTTGAATGGTTTTTGAGGCACATATTGTTTGAGACAAGTCCTATCTTTAAGTTCAACTAGTTTCATCTAAGTCTATTATTATTTTTTATTTGGATGTACATATTTCTTAAAATTCTTTAATTCATTCAAAATTGAATTTATACAGCTTATCGCTACTAGTTTAATTGAATTGTGGGTCTAGGAATTATCTTTCAAATATACATGACCAAGTTACCATCCAAATTGTTTACTGTTACAATATGGGAAATATAGGAATCATGTAAATCATCATCTAGAGACTAATAGTCGTAATGTTAGCACATATTTTTATGCCCATTAAAAGGTTGATGCCTAAAAATGCTTTCTTTTCACTTCTAATAGTGGAATAGTATAGTTATTTCACTGCCTCTTAATGTTCCTGTTCAGCGTATAGGTTCGTTTGAAATATTGTATAATGTAAAAGTTTGTCCATTAATGAAAACTGAATAGGTCTTATAGGGGGGCACATATCATAAGAAATACTTTCTAATTTTTCAAAGAGATTAACTTTGGACGTAAAATATGGTGCAGGATTTACATTTTTTTATTATTACTATATTGGCGTTTTATTATTATTAACATTATTTTGAATGCATAATGATCATGGAAAGTAATAAAAATTTGCGAATATGCTCCTTGAAAAGATCGAAATCTTCGTCAAACTCAAAAGCTTTCAGCTTAACTTTTACTGTAAGTAAAACTGTGGTTAGCAATCAGCAAAAGACAAACTCACCATTGTTTGTATAGTAAAACCATTTAAAGTTTAGAGGTAATCCATTTACACATTCAAGAGTTCTGATTTTCACATAGCTTTTGAAGTTCTTTATTTTCACAGGGTTAAGCCAAAAGTGTTCCATAAATTCTAATTTCGAAATTGGATTTGAAACCTTCGAAAATTTCTGATGTACAGAAAAATACCAACTCCTTTTAAAATATTGAAATTATCTTCTAAATAAACAGTAAAATTCCTTGTAACAAAAACTAATGCCAGTATTTATACCTGTGTGGAATTATCATTTATTGAAACGAGAAAAGAGAAATAGAATTTTAAAGTAGTATGTTTCGTTTGGGCCAAAGTTTCTTAAATAATGGTTTTAGCGTACCTTTTCGCAGACGTTTAAACTAATTCAGTTAATGTGGTAGTCATTTTGGTAATTATACATATAGCAAATGTACCAACTCATTAATCGTAATTAAGTTCAAAGGAGTGGACGAAGATTATTTTTACAATCGTAGGAAGCGTATTCGCGAATTTTAGTAATGTTTCAATAAGAAATCAAGGAAAATGTAATTTATTTTAAATTAGCGGAAATTAATGGTCTAATAGTGATCTAAACATAACCTAATTGCTTTAGCAACTCTTCTAAGAATTCTGCTCCGGGAAAAGTTTAACAAATATATAGACGTGTAACGGGAAAGATATTTTACTTCTAAACTATAAATTTTCATGCTAACTCCATAATATTTATGTTCTGATTGAGAAAATGGGAATTTGTTAAATTTGAGTTTTTTTTCGAATGATTAATATTATAGATACTAATTGCAAGGGTAAGAAAAGGTAGTAAATCTTAATAAATTGAAACTTAAACTTTTTATAGAGTTGATAATTTATTTTCATTAAATTAAACAGTATTACAATAAATGTTTACATTATATGCGTTGTATATATTAAAACAAAATTATATATAATTTCTTCGAACTAACAAAATAACCGTTAAGCTAGGAAATCTAACATTATGTAAGCAAATTTGATCGTTTAGAACGGCTTTACTGTTTATTTTTTCCCTAATTCTAATATTTTAAAATTTCTTAAATTATGTGTGTAGACATTAGCGATTCGTACAACCCTTGAATGTTCAATGTCATCAGATGTGAACATTAATACCCCAAAATATGTACAAAAGGAATGTGTAGAATTATCTATTGTTAATCAGTAAATGTTGATATATAACCTCTTTCCACTTTAATTTTCGTAATTCTGTATCCGTATTTCGACAACTAAGTTGTCATCATCAGCATATAATTAAGCACTGTCGCACCTGGAGAACTACGGCAAGAAATACCCACACACTGAGACAGTGTGTGTCTTGCCTTTCAGCGGTACGGATTGTGTGCGGAATTAGTTTTTTCGTACGGGTATTTCTTGCCGTAGTTCTCCAGGTGCGACACTCGCTCCATCAAAAATCACTATCTATTGTTAGTTGTATTTCTTTCTTTAGAATTCATCATAAAAATTAGATAATAGTCTCTAAAAGTGGAAGGGTAGAACTTGATTCATTATAAAGTTTTCAATCTATTAACTTATTCTTTTATTGTGGAATTCGAAGCAGAATTCTATTTTGGTTGTCCGAGTTATTCATTTATTGATAATGATACGCAATACGTCTGAAATTTCTGCCTTAGGCCACTAATACATTCTGAGACCATAATAGATTGAAAACTTGCATTTACCACAATCTATTTTTGCAGTTCCTAAATCAATTGTATGCTTAAATATTGTTAAAACTTTTTAGTAATATCTAATTAATCTCTTATAATTGAATAGTATTTTGTAAAACTTATTAGCAATAGAGAAATTCCGCAACTCCGACAGTAAAATAAACGAGTATTGCTGGTATGTATGTTTGGATTTCGCTAGATCTCGTTTTAATAGCCTTCACTGTGAAGGCGATGTATTTATTTTCAGTTGAATTTAGTCGAATGAAATTTAAAAGTCACTCGGGGATTCATCCAAGGCATATGTAATAACAAACGAAGTCAATGTACCTCCACATTCAGTAGTTTAATTCTTGTGAAAGCAAATAAGTAATCGCATTTATTTAGACTGCTCTGTACTGGTCAATTTTATAACGAATAAAAAATAACCCTTATTGTATTGTTGGGGCAATAATGGATGAATAGAGAGAGGCAAACATTATAAGAAGCACTTCCTCGTAGCCGCAAATACCGTAATTTATTAAGGCGTTCTGCGGTGCTCTAAACTTAATCAATCATTCGTTTTACCCTGACCTTAATGAGTTTTCCTCTTCCGTTATTTACCCAATGCATTATAAAACAACGTCCATTTCTTATTATGTTCTTTAATACTATGCGTGAGTTACAAATTTTAATTTGCTAATAGCCCATATCAGTAGTTCGTAATAGGTAATTTGGTAAATGTGTAAAAAAGCATTCATATACGATGAACGGTATGCTATTCTTTCTTTTAAAAATTTATTACTGGCTTTAAGTTCATCGAAATTGGTAGGATTTTCTATCCAACTTATGCAACTTTTCAGTAACGTATAATAGGTTGTTTTGCAGTTTACTACTGTGGGCAAAAAATAGTAAGACTTTGTTCATAATTTTTAAATTCTTAATTTATTCTTCCAAATCTATTTCGTCCCCCTCAAAGTAATCCCTCCTGGCCCCAATACACTTGTGCCAACGTTTCTTCCAATTCTCGAAGTAGTCGTTAAAGTCAATTTTAGGAATAGCCTTCAATGCGCGTAGCGATTCACGTTTAATGTCTTCAATCGACTCAAAACGGTTTCCCCGGAGCGGTTGTTTGAGTTTCCTGAACATCAGTTGATGCTGATGGCCGTCCTGGACGTGGTTCGTCATCAACGCGTTCTCGACCCTCTTTGAATAATTTGTACCAATCAAAAACACTTGTTCGCGACAAACAATTATCATCGAAGGAATTTAATGGAACTTCTTTGTTGAATAATTTCACTCATTGTAAAGATCGCCGAATGCACTTTTTGTACTTCAGAAAGACAAGCGTATACTAAACACTGATGATTATTTTGATGTGACATTTGGCACAGATGTCATTGACAGTCGTACCAACCTAGAAAAAAAATATTTCGACAAATGGGTTTTCGCGCGAAATTTAAATTTTTTTGCCCAGGGTAGTATACCGCCATTTGTCTAATTCATCGGTAGTCACATGTGTTGAAGAAAGAAAAAGCACAAACGTTTTTCTAATACAGTTACGCGCTACGTCTCGTCAAGAAATCCTGAAAAAATAGAAACGAACGTATGCAAAACATGTGTATTATGCACACATGTGTCACGTATAATATAGATAAAATAGTATTTTTACTTTTGACTTATGAAGCCTGTCTTTTCTACGGTTCTGATATTGTTATATTCCTTGCATTTTACCGCTGTTATTTGATATTATTTATCTAACAGCAATATAAATATAATACTTTAATTCGATGTCCCCACTTCCTGTCGACATCTTATTTCATATCACAGTGATGACGTGATCGGAAAACATTCCTGATTTCAACTATAACAGAATTGAGCGTATTTCGCTTATCGATCTCCATGCATTCTAAGAAATTTATTTTCATACTTTTGTTACATATGAGAAGTATTTCCGGTTTAAAATCTTTATGTATATTATGATTCGTTTCTATTAAATGTTTGCTGAAGTTAGAATCATTTCTTTGGTATTTTAGATTTCGTAGAAGTTCTTCTGTTTTAATTTTGAATGTTCTCCCTGATTGGCTAATATACTCACTATTACATATTAGGCATTAAACATTACAAACACCGCATTTCTCCATAGGATCAGTTTTATATTTTGCATTAAATAATATTTTGCCTAAATTAATATCTGTTTTAAAAACTATATTGCCACTCCAATTTTTTTAATTGCCTCAGTAAACATTTCTTGAAATAATATTTAAGTATTAATGGCTGTATCGGTGTCAATCAAACACAAATTAAATTGTTTAATTTGTGCTTGTGTACCTTTACTTTATTCGTAACTTTCATTACGAGTGAAATAAATATTTAAAACAATATAACCGTTCCTTTACTCTTTAAATTACTCTTAAAATATAGTCGATTTAAAAAAAAAGTATATGAGAAAAAAACCATCTATTTCTAAATCTGCTTTGTAATTCTCCTGATAGGATATAATTTCTTTAATGTTTTTCTTTTAAAAATTAAACTTTCTTATGATGTGCGGCATAGGCCAAATGACTATTCTCATTTACCTCACTAAAGTACAGTCCATTTCACATACAATCGAATCTAATTATAAAGAAAATATTTTTCGAATAAAAGTAAGTATAGTGCAATTTAATAAGGAATTGATCACTTCATCAATTTTGCCACTATAACGTGTTATTATCAATAGAGATGGAACTACTTCTATTTTAAAAAGTTTAATTATATTATTTATTATTTTCAATTAACTACTTCACTTGCGTTCATGAAAATAAATTAGTTAAAATATTTTTTTAAATAAAATAAAATTTGTTTGGGCTACTAAATTTCTGAAAGGCGGTATTGTCGATAATTATATTCAATAGTAATACAATGGCCTGTCATCTAGTTTGTAGACTTACGCGGTCGTTGTCCACGGTTGCTTCATTTTGGCTTCCGCATTGAAACCGCGTCCACGCTACTTTTTCTTGGTTAGTTTAAATTATTAAACAATGATGGAATAGCTTAGCTTTAAAAATAAAAACAAAGGAAGTGTGTTTTTAAAGTAACTATCGTTCGAAAATATAACTGCTGCAGGGCTGTAGCCGTTGTCCTGCATATGCGCTGAGTTATCTGTAAGTCACAGACGCCGATACGAAAGCATTTGTTCGTGTTTACGTTTGTTCGTTCGTGTTTAAAATGCCTCAGGTAATTGAAAATCCCGCTAATTTCGAAATACACAGTGTAATTCGTTTTTTTTATGCAAACAAAAGGTGTGAAAGCAGTCGAAATTCATCGGCAGATCAATAAGATATATATGGAGTTAACACTATGAGTTATTGTCTGATAAGTTTCCGCAACTTTCAGAGTGTTCCTTATAAAATTGTTGCAGAACGCTCAAATTATCAGAAGATGTGCTCACGCTGGGTATTAAAAATACTGACCGAGGTTCACAAAATTAATCGTGTAGTCAGTATTTTGATTTTACTTGATGAATTGTCAAGCCAAATAATCACTAGCGACGAAACATAGGTGGCTAGTGAGACAACGGAATCAAAACAGCAATCCATGGAATGGAGGCATTCAACACAAGAAAATGAAGTTCAAACAAACAGTTTCAGCACGCAAAATCATGTATACTTGCACTGTATTTTAGCACAGGCAGGAGGTATTGCTTGTGGATTTTTTGAGTCTTCGTGACACAGTAAAATACGAGACATATTGTGACACTAAACTGCGTCGTGCAATCCAAAATAAGAGTCGTGGTATGCTTAGCAAGGGGATCGCTTGGCTTCATGACAATGCTCATCCATACGTGATTCGTCGAACCCAAAATATCATCGCATCATATAACAGGGAATAATTTGATCACCCTCAACATAGCCCTGATCTAACGCCCATTGACTACAACCTGTTCTTTCACTTGATAAAGCATCTAGGTTGTCTGCACTATGACGATAACGTGAAAGCTGTTGTGCTGCATTAGTTGAGGATGGAATTCAAGAGCTGGTTATACGTATAGTGCCTTAATATTGGTGGTAATAATGTTGAAAAGTAGATTAAGGTACAGGACTGTTTTGAGGAGTATCGTGTCTCTGATATGAACTCGCATTGATTTTTTTAAAATTTAATTGGAATATGTTTTATTCTATGAATTTAAATCAAAACCATGTTTACATAAGTATATCACTCCCATGGTGTTTAAATAATATAAGCCAGCAAAAAAATTCTTTTGTATTTTAGCAATAGTAAGCCCAATACAAAAAATTATGGAATCTATTAGGTCTACCGGAAAGTTCTGTCCATTTTAGGATAAAACAAAATGAAAACATGATTCAATTCGAGAAACTCATCGTGTATTACATGCATTTTATGGTGCTCATAATCGTCCATCATAGGGTTTAATTTGAGAAACTATGGACGTTTTCGCAATATGTTTACTCTGTAATACGCATCCCGTAAGACGTCGTACAGTGCGCACACAACAAGCCACTGATGGTATGCAGCGTAGTGTTGATGATGATCGAAATGAGTCAATTCGTCATAGTGTTCAACAATTAAACTTGTGTCCATCCACTTTACGGAAAATTTTGCGTAAAGATCTTGGTTACGTGCTTACAAGATTCAACTTGTACAGGAATTGAAGCCGCACGATCATCGTTCGCACCGTACATTTGGTGAATAGGCCGAAGGAAACATCGCTATTGATCCACAATTTCATTTGAAAATGTCGTTCTATGATGAGGCACACTTTTGGTTAAATGGCAATGTCAATAAGCAGAGTTGTCGCATTTGGAGTAATGATAATCCACGAGCCATTGTCGAAACACCTTTAGGTCTAGAAAAAGTCACCGGTTAGTGCGCTTTATGGGCCGGTGGACTCCTTGGTCCATATGTCTTCAAAAATGATAATGATCAGAATGTTACAGTCAACAGTTAGCGATACAGAGACATGATTACTAACTTTTTCTTGCCTCACTTGCAAGGGATTAATGTGGCAGACATGAGGATTCAGCACGACGGCGTCACATGCCATACAGCGCACTTTATAATTAATTTACTGAAAGAAACATTTGATGAATGATTAATTTCACGAAATGGAACTGTTAACTGGCCATCTCCTTCGTGCGATTTGTGGCCATTAGATTATTTTATCTGGGCATATGTACAGTTGCCGACAAACCTGGAATAATTGAGCACTTGGAAGCCAACATTTGACGTGTGTTATTGTCGAAATACAGCCTAATTTGGACAAATTTGGAAAATTGGACTAGAATACGCCATGTACTCGCCAACCTCGGCGGCTACATGCCCGAAATCATATTCAAACATTAATGCTATAAAATTATCTTTTAAATAAAACCAATTTCATGAATATTAAAAACGTTTTCGTGTGTTTTATTTCATTTTAAAGTTCTCCGCCTTCAAAAAAAAAAACAGCTTGTACATATATATATTCGAACACATTACAAGTGCTTTACAATTTGATATTTATTTTCTCCTTTTTCAAATCAATATTAAAATTACTTTTTTACACCTTAATGATATTTTGAAATTGTTTACACCTGATTATCCGCATCAACCTTTGAAATGTTCAGTAACGTTTTTTAACTAGAGAAAATTATAAAAATATTAAAATTTGTGGGAACAGGGTTAGCAAATATATTTAAATAGCGGAGTTGTAACCTACGCTCTAACGAGTTGGATAGATATAAATAACAAGTAAGCTTACAATTATTTAGAATGACAACACATGACATAATAAATTGTCGATGACGTGAAACAACTGTTAAATATAATTACACATAACAATTTTATATCTAAATTAAAGTATATTATCGATACTAGATATATGGATGTGTGTACTAATACTAGTACAAATGTAGCTATATGATATTTTTGTAGTTGTCTGTACAGCAAAATATCGTTTAATCGCCCAAGCGTGACAATGGTTCGGATACTAAGAAATACGTGTATCGGTTCTCAATTTCTTGAAAGACGAAAAAATTACCGAACAATGATCCATAGGTATGCAAATCTTTGAAAAATAAACAGTTTCTGGAAACGTGGCGGTCATGTTTTCTCACGGATCTATGTGTCCTAGCCAAAAATGGTAGGTAAATATTACACCAGTTAATATCACACAGACAGAAATATACATATAAGTATTTATTAAGTGTCTGTTTCTATTTATGGAAAATGATTAAAAAATACTATTAATAACATCCGTCACTTTTAATAAGGAGATAATATTTAGAATTAGTTAAAAAAAGAAAATATAAATTAAGTACTTCACAGCAGCAGCGCAAAAAATTCTATGCAAGAGCAATATTTAAAGAACAAAATAACTATTAATTGACATATATCGTAAATCAAAATGAAACTTATTATTAAATACTTTACTCATAAAGTTGAAAGGGAATTATGTCTTATATATGAGCGAAATATAAACCGCAAAACTACAAAAGCGTAAACAAAAGCAAATTAATTACAACTTACAAAATAATAAAAAATAAATGCTGTACCTCATGTGTTTAGATATTTATAGTTAAACTATGCGTAAAAATCTAATTAAAATGTACCCGAACACACTGTAATAGATAGAAGACACATAGTGCTGTGTAATTTAAACCTCGTTCTTTTGAGGTAACTGAAATAATGAAGTAAAATCCAAACTGTAAAGAAGCAAAATTGAGGTACGTGCCATAGACTTGGTAGTAGGTACATACGAGGTGTGGTAATTAAATAACGAGACTTGTGTGAGAAATGTTATTTATTGCAAATAAAGTTATATTTAGCTTTTATCCCATTCAACATACTCTCCTCCTCTGTCTATACACCGCTGTATATATGTTTTTCATTATTCAAAACAATGCTGTAGTTCTGCCGTTTTTGCTTTTACATGTTCGACTGAAAATGTGTTCCCTTTAACCGCATCTTTCACTTTTGGGAACAGGTAAAAGTCACACGGTGCGAGATCTGGCAAATACGGAGGATGATCAAGCACAGCAATGCACTTGTCCACTAAACGCTGCTTCACAGATAGGGTACCATTTCTGTACAAACTTTTGTTATGTTTAATTTATCATACAAAATGTGTCTTACTGTTTCTTTGTTAATGTTTACCATATCGACGATCATCCGAATGCTCAGAAATCGGTCTTCTCGCACAATTTTATTAATTTTCTGAATATTCCCTTCAGTTTTTGCAGTCGCAAATCGACCAGGACATTCGTCATCTTCGATATCTTTCCGACTTTCAGGAAACCTTCTGTACTATTCTAAAACTCGCGTACGTGACATAACATTATCACCGAATACCGCCTTTAACATTTGCAAACATTCTGTCGGTGATTTTTTAATTTGACAAGGAATTTCTAGTTAATTCGCTGCTTGATTTTTATGCCCACCATTATCACGGTACTACTAAGTAATAGTGTCCTCTACAATTAAAGTTCAAAAATAAACTAAAGCAGGCAGAGAGACGAATTTGCGGGGTTGTTGCTTGGGAAGTATCAAGTCAATGACATTCCAATTACAGCCTCCGATGCGGCTGCGCGATTTAATTACCATACCTCGTAAAACAAAGTATATAGTAAATAATAGTTTATGAAACATGGCGAAACAATTATTGTTTTAAGCACCTTCCATGGAGCCATAAATATTTGAAGCATAAGATATATTTTCAGTTTCACCGAATAGGCCGTGGAGAAAAACATTCTTATATACAGAAAATAACCGTTTTACATCTTATAATGTAATATTTGCATAATTGAAATAATTTCTAATTAAACTAATTGACAGATCTGTAGGGACATCTTCACAAATTTGTGTCAATATGGTAAAATCTGAATCTTCGTCTGAAATACTATTCTTAAACAATAATTTTTTGCATCCTCTACAGTGCGTAGCTGTGCGTGAATACGTTCACTATTTACATTGATTTAACTAACAACAACAAAGAATTGTCTAATTCTAATCTATTCCCTCCATTAGTCCGGAGTCACTGTTATGGATAGTTTGAAAATCTATTTTAGCCTGATTTTCTGTAAATTTTCTTTGACTTTTCTTGATAGCTACGGCTTCTTTCAGATCGAATTTTAAAACTGCTTGTTACGTTGTTACCCAACTTGTAAGAATCGGATGTGGTAGTTGAGGGATATGAGGACACAGTCTGTGAAATTCTCGAGTACGTTTGAGGGGCTTGCAAAACACTGCCTCTGTACTTGTTATTAATGCACCTACCTCTGGATAACATCTATGAATAGTTTCCCTCTCAAGATGGAAAGCATAGATTTTACATGTAATATCTAAGAAGTTACCACAAGTCCTTTTAAAAGACCGGGCTACAGAATATAGTTGTGGCAGCATCAGCCATAAACATTAAGAGTTGGTTTCTTGAAAGTTCAAATATTTCCAATGTGTTTAACACAACTTTTAATACTACTTCAGCAGTACATTATTGTACCCACATGGAAGCAATACATTATTGTACCCACATGGAAGATAGTAAGATTAAAGATAACGGTTGATATAGTTCTATTGTACTTACCATAACATTATCAACAAATGTTTTTATTTACGATCTGTTGTTTCATCACATATAACCACAGTTTCTTATTTTTCAGTTTTGATTGAATTCTTGAATATGTTCACGAGTAGATGGTATAAATTTTTGTAACATTTTCCGACTAGATAATATAAGTTCTCGTATTTATTTGGGAATCAAACAAATCATTCGTTGTTAAATAAACAAGCGTTACACATAAATTGAATAGAAGTTGCTCATTTGATCGTACGCCATTTTTTTTATAATTGTACTTTGCACTGTCACGTGTCATTTACAATCACTTTTCGTCCAACACATTAGAGATATATCGTAAACTGCATATTTCGTTTTCGAGTCATCATAAATGAAATCTATATATACGGATATGACTTGCAGCGCCATATTCGCCTCTTTACTTATTATGATACCTTGAAAAAATTTGCTATACATAAAAGATGAAAATAAACTAAAGTTATATTTGAAAAAAGTTATTATTAATAAATAATACTAAAGCATCAGGCCAGCGTACAGCCTCCCAACTAATATAAATAATAAATAAAGTAAATAATGTATATAATGTATATAATTCTAGCGTGGGAAAATTTATTTACACAAGTCGCTGTTAACAATCTCTTTGCGAGGCATCTTCGCGTAACTGACGTGATGCAAGCTATCGACAACGCCTGTACGCGTTCGCTCCTTCTCAGTTCAATCTATTTAATCTTATTAATAAAATACTTACAATTGTCTAATTTTTGAATCCAATGGTGCAACATATTTCATGTAGAATAGAATTGTTAAACGTCTGTTGTTATGCCAAATTTTGTAGATCTTGTATATAAAAGTTATTATGCGTCCCAACGCCTGAAATATGGCGTCATATCACCCACAAGGCTCAGGCTAAAGTTAAAGGATGAACAATACTGCTAGAGTAATCTAATACTCGAAAATTGACACAAAACTGACGGACATTTCTGTTTGAATTAAAAAAGATTACTTCTTGCTTTAATTAGTAAAATATCTTTAATTAATTTTGGGGGAAATTTATTGTATTTTACATATTTTACACGGTTGGTGGTAATAGCCAACTTATAGGGAATTGCTATCGGTTGGTATCTCTGTAACTTGACAGGATCCAGTCTGACACATCACTTTCAAACTAAATAAGGTCACTCAGTTCGGGAAAATGGGTTCAAAAGCTTTTACTATTTTTTATTATTCGTACTTAAATAACTGAAAAAATTAAGTTATCTTTATTGTGAAAACGCTGTGTGTTTTTACCATTTGCTAGGTGCCACAAGAATGTAATTCAGGTAAATTTTTCTTAGATATTTATTGATAGTTACGTACAAGTGAAATAAACAATTTTACAGCTTAAATACAAGACATGGTAATTTACTACTATCAAAACATTGTCAAAGAAACTTTGCATTATATTAACTCTTATAACAATTCAAGTACTTTTTTATCTACAGCCATCTATTCTTTCGCGTACGATAAACACAATTTGCGCACAACAATAAAAAACACGCTCAAGTGAACAGGTGCCTGTCCAAAACGAATTTTACATGGGTTGGTTTATCAGATCATGAGTAATTTTCGTAACAATCCTAACCATGCGGACTTTCTTTTAATGTCAACATACGACACATTAAAATAATTTAAGTTTCTTTACTCGTACTTTTTCTCACCCTTTTCATACTCACTATTTACAAGTTTGTCCAAAAATATAAATATAAATTTGAACTACACGAAGTTATTATTGTTTCTTCCCCTTTTTTCCTAGACAAAAAACCTGTTAACTATAAATGCCCCAGTATCGAAATGGGGAGAGAAACGCTGGCGATTAAGGGTAACGTCCGTCTCGATGCGCAGGCCTCCTAGTCAATCACGGTATTAGTAATTAAGAGTCACGTCCGATTCCCCGCGTAGGCTTCTTAATTACCTACGGGATTTATCATTAATTTGATGCCCGATTCGATGCGCATGCCCTTATTAGACCACGGGAACCAATGTGCATAGGCTCAATGATGCACAGGCAACGCTAGAGGGAAGAAAAGGAAAAAGATGACGGGAATCTCAAGAAGACTGATCTAACGAAAAGTGGGCCTTTATGTACCCCATGGTAGAAGAAAAGAACGACCACCTTGTGATGTGTACAAGTGAAGCACGCAATTGCTTTACGGATATTCGTTCTAATCTATCAATAGCATTGCAACGTCAAGATGTACGCTATCGTTCAAAACTAATTAACGCTAATGGAACAATATTCATATTCTTAAACCATCGACATTTTCTAAGAAAAATAAATTTATAACTCTTATCTAAATAACATAAAAATAATTTCGAGATTTAATGAAGTAAATTACATATCGCACACATTTTCCCTAATTAAAACACCCATATTACGCAGTTCTGCATTTGTTATATACAATGAAGTAATTCGAAAATTTATTAAGATAATTATAAACATTTTATAAATTACAGCTTTTTACGCATCGTGTATCTCTAAACCGCAATTTCTTAATTGACCGTGGACGTCTTTCACCAGTTCACGACACAAAACACGCACAATTAATGGGCAATTATGACGTACGAACAGAAGTTCGTTACAAGGCTAAGTGCATTATCATGCCTTATCATAATAAAGTTTTTCTGTGACCTAAAAAAATAATGTTGTTGAAATGAGTCATAAATTTGTGTTCGAAGACGAGAGAAGGAATCTTAAATATTATGGGCTAAAATTGAAATATACGAGGGTGGTCTCATAAGTACCGGGCTTGACCTAGAGATGACGGTAGTTTTTTGAAAAATGTCACAGTATTAGAAAGTACACAATCTATAAAGCATATGTTTCAAGTTTGAAGTCGTTTAGTATTTGTTTGGCAGCCATCAATAGTGAACGTTTTCAGTGAATTTGTAAAAATGGAGAAAATTGGTCATCGTTACGTGATACAATACTTTTATTTGAAAGGCCTCAGCCTAACCGATATAAAAGCTGAACTGGATTCTACTCTGGATAAGTCTGCTCCTTCGTTTACAACATTGAAATATTGGGTAGCAGATGAGCTTCGCAGTGGTCGACCAAATGAGGTGACGACTCCAGAAATGGTGAAGAAAATCCACAAAGCGGTACTGGATGATCGTCGACTGAAAGTGCACGAGCTAGCAGACATAATAGGCATTTCAAACAGTGCGGTACATCGCATATTATCTGAAAATTTGGACATACGTGTGCAAGATAGGTGTCGCGTTTGCTCACACTCGAGCAAAAACAGTGCCGTGAAGATGTTTCAATTGAGTGTTTATCGAAGTTTCACAGCAACAAAGCAGAATTTTCGCACCGTTTCATAACCATGGATGAACCATGGGTCCATCACTTCACACCCGAGACATAAGAACAATCAAAACAATGAACTCAAAAGGGAGAATCGGCTCCAAAGAAGGCGAAGATCGTTTCGTCTGCAGGCAAGATCATGGCATCGTTTTTTTGAAATGCGCGTAGAATAATTTTCATTGACTCTCTTGAAAAAGGAGAAACTATCAACGGCGTGTATTATGCGAACTTATTGCAACGTTTGAGCGAAGAAATCAAGCAAAAACGGCCGCATTTGGTTAAGACGAAAGTGTTGTTTCATCAAGACAATGCACCAGCTCACAAATCCGTTATGGCAATGGCCAAAATTAATGAATTAAAGTTTGAATTGTTACCTCATGCACCCTATTCGCCAGATTTATCCCCCTCGGATTATTTTTCTGTTGACAAACTTGATAAAATGGCTCAGTGGTCAAAGACTTTCCAACGATGAATAAGTGGTTTCGGCAGTTAATGGCTATTTTGAGAAGCAAGGTAATTCTTATTATAAAAAGGGTATCGAACTTATCGAACATCGCTGGGAAAAGTGTATAGAGCTGAAAGAAGATTATGTTGAAAAATAAAAATATTTCTTCCAAAATTTTTGTGTTTTCTTTGTTGGGTCGGGTACTTCTGGGACCACCCACGTATAATGGCTCTTACAAAAAATAAAACATATATGAATAAAATCATGGATATTTTAAACATTTTTACTTCTGATTTGTATTTTGAAATTCTTAACTACACTAAAACTTAATTCAAATTATATTTGGAAACGTAAAAACCATACACAAATTCGACAAATTACCCCGCAAATGAACCAAGATGTTTTAAATGAATGTCAGGAACGTGCTTCTATTGCCAGTAATTAATCGACTTCCATTTCTGACATTTAATTTAATCTTAATTATTTTAAAATTTTGTTTGTAATAAATTTTAAATATACTTATTAAAGGAAATGAATTTGATATTTTAATAAAAAATATGTGTTAATACTTTTTCAAAAAAGATTCGTAAAAGAGAAATCATATTTGCAAGACAAAATCAGTGCTAACTAAATCTTTTTTCTTCTGGTTATATATTTCAATATATTATTTTATCACAAGAATTAGAAATATTCAAAGAACTTTATGCTTCCAAAAAGAGAATTAAAAGTCCATTAAAAGAAAGTACCACATGACTTCTCATTTTATTTAAAAATTTTATGGGGCAACTGTCCACAAATGGGGTTGAAATGAGAGATGTGAAACAATTAATTACATAGAAAATAAATTTATTTGTTACTTATGACCCTCACTGTATATATATATATATATATATATATATATATATATATATATATATACATTACCGTCCTTAAGTTTAATCGCAGTACAGATAATTTTAATTACGCAATGATATTAAAGAGACTGTTTATTTTCATGGCAAATTTATTTATAAAATACTAAATTAACATACAATTCAATCAATTGACATTATTAATCTAAGTAATATTATAATAAGTTAGCTTAAATTTTACTTTCGTCAAACGACGAATGCACGTGGCATTCGTTCAACTAGTCAGTCGAGATATTCCTCATAGACAGAGTTCCATGCATTCCGCAATTTACACCAAAGATCTGTCTTGCTAGTAGGAGGTATTTTACGCACTTCATAATCCAAAAAACCCTATAATAGCTCTATCGGATTGCAGTTCGAACTTTGAGGTGGCAATGTCATTAATGTAAGGATTCCTCTTTCAGTTTGGTCGGCGAAAAACCTTTTCACAATCTTTGCTTTGTGTTTGGTGTCGTTATCTTGCTGATAAACAAACCCCGGACCCATTAGCTCCATCGTTGACGGAGGAGCATGCTCTTGCATACACAAATAGACTGCTTTCGTCATTCTTTCTGTGATTAGCACCAACTTTCCGATGTGCCCACCTCCAAAGCAACCCCAAACCATCACATTTCCACCACCATGTTTCACTGTCTTAACTACACATTCATCTAACATTCTCTCCCCGATATGACGACGAACAAAAGTACCGAGTTTATTTCCAAAAATTTTAAATTTGGATACATCTGTTCATAAAACTTGTTTCCATTCTTCGACAGTTCTCGCCCAGGCCAAACTTTTTTGTTTATATTGTGCAGACAGACATGGTTTTTTAATGCTACTGGACCTCTAAGTCCAGCTTCAACTAAACGGCGTTAGGTTATTGTTACGCTAACATAATAATTCTTGCCCTTTGTTCAAGAGTTAGTTGCTTTCTTCTTGCCATGTTTTAAACAAAATTTTAAAAAAATACGCTCACTCGATAGCATTTGCTGACACTTCATTAACAACGTGAATACTGAGTATTCACTGTGTAATAGACATAAAATATACCCTTACAGCGCACAAATGTCAGGTAGAAACTGTCTATTATGTCCACGTCATAAACCATCCAATAAACAATTCCGAGTAAGGGATAGTCTCCATAACACCCTCATTATATTTCTTACCCGCATATTATTTCTTTATATAGAAAATAAGGCGTTCGTTCATTTATATAAAATACTTCGGTTAAATAACGTGCAAATATGTAAAATGATTTTAGTTTGGATAAAATTTCAATATATTAACTTAAATATTTTATTTCCTTCTGCAATTAAAATTATCTATAGAGCGATTAAACTTATGGACGGTAGTGTATTTATGTCGAACTATTAGAACCAATTCACTTTCGAGGAGAGAAAATAGATAAACATTCTACGAGTATATTATTCTGCATTACTTGCAAAATAACAGGTATATGATCCACAAAGTAAGATCAAAAACTCTAGCTCTGAAGAATATTCTTAGGCTACGGAAATTCATTACAAAAAGCCCGTAGTAGACCTATCCCGTTATTCAGTTTCCTGACTGAATGAGGTTGGTGAAATGAAATTTTGTTTATAGAAAGTGAATATACTTATGAAAAGGAAACGAATTAGATATTTTAATAACAAATATAATGAGTTAACATTATTTCGATATTTAGTATAAAGATTTGCAAAAGAGAAATCATATCAACGTATTCTTTTTTTTTTTAATATGTTGGTGGTAAACTTCATTCTTTTTTATTGGGTATTTCGACTAATTTGGATAATAAAATGCTTAGTTTTTTGATACGACATTTCAGGGGAGGTGAGCCACCCTTTTTTCAAACGGAGACTCCTTGCAGAACGTTGTTATAAAAAACTAAGTGTTTTATTATCTCAGTTGCTCGAAATACCCAATAAAAAAGGATAAAGTTTATAGCTAGACATCATATTTGCAAAACAAAATCAATGTTGACTAAAGCCTTTTTTAGTTATATAAATAGGGTTATTAAAATTCTTATATTCAAATATAAGTCTCAAACCCTAAAAAACATTAGCCTTCATTTCTTTAATTTTATTTTTTATTACTTTGTATGTGTTCTGAAAGTTATATTTGAAACTTTATTTTATTTAGTAATTAAAACATATACTGAGAAAATAAGAAATTATTAAGAATATACAGTACATGGCGATTAAAGTAGAGCCATTCTGGCGTATCAAGAAATATCTAATAAAACCTTCTATTTCAAATATTCTATTGGAAACGTATTTAGTTGTTCAATGAGGATCTATTCCTAGAAAAAATAACCACTATATCATTAGGAAAATCCCCTTATTATCGATTTTGGATCAGGTACCTGCTACTAGGGTATAAACACAGATAATGAAATATGCGACAGTACTACGAAAAATATTCAATTTTATTTGAAATTTGTACGTTCTCGTGTTAAAACGTGTATTAATAATATATTGTGAATTTTATTATCAATTCCTTTTTTTGGGTAAATTTTTAAGCTTTGTAATTTATTCGGAATGGGTAAAGTCGTAGATATTAGTAGCGCAGATAAAATTAAATTAGAGACTTTATTGAACAGTGAATAATTAATAATATATTGTGAATTTTATTAATTTATTATTTTTGGTAAATTTTTAAACTTTGTAATTCATCCGGAATGGGTGGTCGAAGACATTAGTAGCGCAGATAACATTAAATTAGAGACTTTATTGAACATAGGCATGTGTTCAAACTGACAAATTGTAATAATGCGAAAAGTTTCTCGGTGTACAGTTGACCAATTAGTGGCATTAATTCGATTAAATATTCCATTAACATCAAACGTTCATGGTGACCATAAAATCGCCGAGAGAGACGACCGGCTAATTATAAAAACAGTATTGGAAAATAGACAATCTTCTGCTAAAGAGCTGTTAGATAAATTAAAAGTGTATAATATAAACCTATGTATCCACTTGCGCGATGCGATCATGATTGTACGCTAACGAAATCAAATGTTACAAACTAGCCAGGAAGCCTATGTTGACACCAAAAATGAAGAAAGCACGCCAATGGGAAAAAGTGCAGACGCTTTTAAATAAATAAATACATTAACCATTTCTTGAAAGTTTCAGTTTTTATAATAAATTTCATTTCTACAAGTCACATTCTTTTTTCAACAGATGATATTCAGCAATGAACCCCGACTTGAAGCAATGACGGTGAGTGTTAATTTCGTTAGACGAAGACCCAAGCAACGTTATAGTGATGAAGTTGTATAGAAAAAAATTAAACACCCATCACCAGCCATGATTTGATCATTCATAACCACGAATTGCACCGCACTTCTGTATTTTTTAGAGAGCACCATAAATCAAGTGCAATATAATAAGGTTGCTGAAACTATATTTTTTGCTATTTCTAAACATTAATGAAGAAGAAGGACTATAGGATACAGCACCGTTCTATACAGCGAAATCGATAAAAAAATCTATTTCAAGAGCATAACATACCACTTTTTTCCAGATTCGGAAACTTAACCGATCTAATTCCAATCGAAAATGTATAGAGCATATTCAATATGTTGCATATCTTCGAACGCAGGAATAGCAATTTTAAAAGATAATATTCACCAACATTGGGAAGAGAATGCAAAATTGCAAGAAATACAGTCATTAAAGCCGAAGAATTAACAAACTTATAGATCTGTAGAAAAGAATAAATGAAAAAATAAATAAGATTATATAGGAACTGAAAAATCAAGTAGACGGTCAAAATAAAAAAATACCAATTGTAAATGCTGCTATATAATTAGTATGAATATTCAACTGTTTATAATAAAAATTCATTTACTTTTTCAATACATTTAATTTCATACAATAATTTTTAAATTTAATTTTCCTTTTATAACAATACATGTTTCATTAAGGTATGTGCTATACAGATTATACATAATTATTCGAACTCCACATATTCTGCTGGTATTTGCAATGAGTAAATTAATGTCAACAAACAATTTCTTATTTTTATTAAGTAATCATCTATATAGCTTGCTAATAGCCTTGTAAATATGTAATTTTACCATTTTAAATAATTAATGATTATTTACTTACATAATACTGCTTGTAATTATTGTTTATACAAGTTTTCTTGGCTAAATATTTATTAAATAAGTTTAATTCCATCATATGTATATTACCACAAAAATGCTGAGTAAAAAATGAACAATTGTTTTATTTACTTTAAAAATAATCACAAAAGGACCCAATTTTTGGCAGCATTTTTTAACAAGCCCATTTTTTCACTTAGTAATTACAGTACCTAGTAATTAACTTAGCCCACCCTACGATTTTAGAGTTTTAAGAAAATAAAACGTAAATACATGAAATTTAGCATGTATGCTTCTCTACATGGAATTAAAAATTTGCCAAATCGTTGAGAGGCAATCGTAAATAGTGAAGGGCTTGATTAATTCATATATTTTGCTTGTTACGAGGGTAGTTGTTTATATTTCGGGAATAGCAAACAAAAAATTTTTTTGATTATCGAAAATAATTCTATTGCTTTTCAAAATATTCTCCTTAAAAATCAATGCACTTTTCCATTTTTTTGCGTTTAAACCAATCCGAAAAGCATTGTTGCCACTGTGAAGGCGGTATCTCCAAAATATGAGTTTTGAATGCCTCAACTGCCTCTTCCGGCCCAGAAAACCGATGACCAGGAAGTTTATTCCTCATGTGTGCGAACAAAAAGAAATCACAGGGTGCTAAATCAGGGCTGTAGGGCGGATGGCTCATCAAATCAATGTTTTGCGCGGTCAAATATTCAAGTGACCTGTGAGAGCTCGCATTGTCATTGTGGATAATGATCTGTTGTTTTCGATTTGTTTTCCTTATTTCTTCAAAAACTTTTGGCAAACAAATAGTTATGCACCATTCGGAATTGACCGTTCTACAACTCTAAAAGCACAGTTGCAACGTGACCGGTTTTCCTGAAAAAACAGGCGACCATTTGTTTTAATGTGCTTCGAGCGTGAATAACTTTTGTTAGTTTTGGCACATATTGGAATACCCACACAGTCGACTGCTGTTTCCTAACGGGCTCATACGTATAAATCCAAGATTCAATCAATCGACGGGAGTCCATTTTTGAGCGGTTGTCAAGTTATGTGGCAAACAACGTGAACATAAGTGCTTAACGGCTAAATGTTCATGCAGGATCTTATGCACGCTGGTATTACTAATACCTAGAGATGCCTTGATCTCACGATATGTCATATGACGGTCTCGCATTATCAATTCAGACACGCCGTCCAAGTTTGAATTCACTATACCAACGATATACTGTAGTTTTCGATGGCGCTTCAACACCACATAAAGAATTCAGCTGGTCGATGCATTCTTGTTGAGATAATCCACGCCGAAAGTTATGAAAAATAATTGCACGAAAATGTTCGCGAGTTAATTCCATTTTTTCGCTGAAATAAAATTTTCAAGTTACTGTCAACTTTGCGACAACTTTGCGACGTAATTATTGGATCGGAGGCAACACTAACAGTTCCCGGAATATAAACAGCTACCCTCGTAAAAAATTGATAAGTTTTAAGATTAATAATGAACGCTACGAGCAATGCATATATGCACTATACATTGATTTAATTTAATTCAAAATGAAACGCATATTTCATTTAGATTCCTTCCATTTACTTTTTCCACTTATTTATAGTAAAAATTAGGTAGATTTTCTCTGGTTACGCTTTTTTTTACTAAAATCAGTTCCGTTTTCTTTTTTTATAATACCTCTTTTCAGTTTCGTTTACGTTCAGGTTCAAGTATTTTAATATGATAAATTTTTGTATTCGGTTACGGTTTGTTTTGGTTCAAAGCCCCTGGTTAAAAAAATATTCTTCATAATTAGTGCCGAATATTTTTATAACAAGCAAAATATGGAATAAAATTTGAGGAAGTATTCATTTAAATTTGTGTAAATGAATTTACACAAATAAAAGCCCAAAATACATTAGTTTTAATTTACTATTTATTATACAATTATACAGCGTGCTTCAAAAAGAATGTACGTATTACAAAGTATTATTTTCTCCAAACTATCGATCGCTGCGCGTCGGCTCGGCTATTGGAGAAACAAATGCGTAGTCTAGTTTATTTAATAGCCGCTAGATGTCAGCTGTCTTCTGTTTATCTTGGTAACCGTCATATATTTAAAATGGCTACTCCGCAACAGAAATCA
>JAVIWB010001126.1:0-19436 GCA_031893035.1 Dermolepida albohirtum | reverse complement strand
ATCGATCAAAGTCATCTTTAAATACGTAAAATGTAACATGTCAATACAAAATTACAACATAATCTTTGCTCGTATTTTGCCTGTACTCCACATAATGAATAATCAGCCGATGTAGTAGGACGATGTCTATTAACTCTCATAATAATACAATAAACAACCCAAAAAAATCCAAAGATTTGATTAGCTTCGTAAATTTGAAAACAGCACCTAAACCAGATCTCATAACAGCAAAAGTAATTAACGAGGAACTGACTACAAAGGCAAGGTTGTTAATCCTAACGTATCTATATATTTAATAGAATTGAGATACTGGCCAACAACTTAAATGTATCGCAACATCTAAACAAGGAAAAGACTCTCATTTCATCGTCCAAAAGGTTATTTGAAAAACTATTATTGCTAAATATAAATGAAGGTTTACCACCAAAAGAATGAATGCTTCATTACCTATTTAAATTTTATCTAGGACACCCTGCAGCACAACAAATCGGTAGAATAATAAATATCACTGATAAAAATTATATAAGCAAGTCACTACTGTTCTGAAGTATTTTTGGATGTAATCCAAGCACTTGACAGGGTCTGGCTTAATTATTTTAATTTTTTTAAATCGTGCTTAACTAATTATAAAATCAAATAAAAGTTTTAAAAACATCCAAGTTATACCTATCAAGAATAGATGGTAACAAAAGGCAGTCTCTTTAATCCGTTTCTCTATGTGCTGTTTGTGTCTGATCTACCTACAACTTTAAATGTCACTACAGTAATTCCTCCTATAACACGGTAGATTGGTTCCGCGTTATAAGAAATCGCGTTGTAGGAGTATTTCCGTATAACGCGTTTTTACGACCCTGTATAACGCGTTAGGTATAAATTATTCACGTTTAACTTTTCTCGCTAAAGGGGGTTTAAATCGAATATTAAGAAAAACTATATTATGAACGAAATATGTACGTTTTATTAAAATCAAACTAAACTAAGAACATTTTAAATAAAAAACTTATGCATATAAACTTAAAAAACAGTTAATTTCAAATAAATTAACAGTTTTATTACATGTTTACTCGCTGTCCGAACTATTTGAAATAATGTTCCACCGACATCTTCTTTTAATAGAATGTTCAAAGGTTTCACCATTTCAATTTTTGTTATTTTTTTTACTTAAGAGCACATCTTCTTGTTCATTTGTATTAATTAAAATTTCATTATTTAACGATTCTTCGTTTTCTGTTTTATGTTTTTTCTGCATTTTTACATATGGTACAAGACAGTGTTGAAGATTTATTTTAAATTCAGTAGTTCGTTCCGCATAAGAATCACAATTCGTAACAAGTATTTCCAATTGTTTACCCAGTTTTACTATTTTATTAAGGTTTTCTATACATAAATTTTCGTCTACTTCGTCAATAAGCTGCACTGAGCTTTCTTCAGCGCTATTTATAATATTTGCATCAGATGTATCAGCTAATTGTACAAGCTCTTCCTCATCTAAATCTTCAGCGTCATTTATTAATTCATAAATATCTCCTTCGTTCATGTCGTCAAATCCTTCTCCACCTACTGATCTAGCAATATTTAATATAGGTTCAATATTTATACTTGTAGAATCTAAAAAAAATTCTTGCGAAACGATTTCAGGCCAAATATTTTTCCAACATGCGTTTAATGTCGAGGACTTTAATTCTTAAACAGATAAAGATATTAACTCCACACATTTTAAAATTGAGAAATCTTGCCACATCTCAGGTAATTTCATATCTGGATTGCATTCAAATTTTTCCAATATAAGTTCAAGTGTTCTACGTATGTAATAAGATTTAAGTGTTTTTATAATACCCTGATCAAGCGGTTGTAGTATTGATGTTGTATTAGGTGGTAAAAAAAGAACTTTTGCGTGTGGATAAACTAGGTCTACTGGATGTCCTGGAGTTTGTCTATCAGGAATAAAGCCTTGAAACTGGTATTTTTAGTTTTAGAGTCATTTTCGACCTCTGGTACAAAGCAGTTGTAAAACGAATCATAAAATATAGCTGCTGTGACCCATGCTTTTTTGTTTGCTCTCCAGTAAACCGGAAGTGTAGTCTTGTCAATACCTTTCATTGCCCGTGGGCTTAGAAAACGATTAATTAGCATTGGCTTTATTATATGATCGCCAGATGCATTGCTACAAACAAGCAAGGTTATCCTCTCCTTAGATGCTTTAAACCCACTAGCAGATCTCTCGTTTTTCGATAAATATGTTCCTTTAGGCATTTTCTTCCAATATAACCCAGTTTCGTCGGCATTATAAACTTGGTCAGCTGTATGTCCACCATCATCAATTACCTTCGGAAGTTCTTCTTTAAATTTCCGAGCACTTTCATAATCAGCTGAAGCGCTGTCTCCTTGAATTTGGATATTATGTAAGGAAAACTTTTTTCGAAATCTTTCAAACCAGCCATTATTGCTGACAAATTTTGATTTTGGCTTGTCGGAGGAAACGGTTTCCAATTCCTTTAAATGATTAAACATTTTTTGGGCTTTTGCTTTTATTAAACAACTATTTATAGGAAGATTATTTTGATTGCAATCTTCTGTCCAAATCATCAAACATTTTTCTGTTTTTGGTATTAACGAATCTATTACACGTGAAGATTTAGTTAAGGCCTGCAACGATCTAGACTTTACAGCACTCCCAATTTTACTTTCATTTTGTAAAATTGTTCGTATTGCTGAATCATTTAGCTCCAGATCCTTTGCTATTACTGTTGATTTCTTACCATTATTTAGCTGATCTAAAATATCAATTTTTTGTTGTTCAAGGTTTTGCTTCCTTTTCACTTGTCATGGCTTAAAACTAAATATTTTATTTAAAATAAAATTTCTACACCTTTTAATACACAAATTTAATAAAATAATTTAATTTTATCACAACACAATTGACACACGTGCACACCAGTGGCGGCTGGTCAGGTGAGGCAGGTGAGGCAGTGCCTCACCATCTAAATCTTGGAATTATAACAAGAATAATATGTATACTTTTAAAATTCTTTATAAATTAATTATCATCTTTTATTCAGAATTTATCTTATAAACAATAAGAAAATAGTTTTAAATAAACCGGCATTACAAGCAAAGTACAAATTTATCATTTCATTTTAATTCCGTGCGAATGTACGAGCGCGTATACTTGCCCCGACCAACTTCATGCTTGATCTATGTATATCCCTACTAAACACGAATATTTGAGGCCCGGCCACTCATTGCCTCTCATTGAAAATTTATAACGCACTACAGCAGTCAAAAAATTCTCAATTTCTATGGAAATTACAGTAAAGTATTAGCTACATATTTAAGATAACAAAGAAGAAAAAATATTCAAAAAGTTAATAGATTTTTCTAACTTTATTGTGAGATTTTTGAATTTTTTAATAATATAGAAAGCATTATTAATAGGATAAATTAAGTATTTATTTAATGATATAAAGATGTCTAAAGGTTTACATTCTTTCTTGTACAGTTTCTCAATATTTCCCCCACGCAAATATTGTAATATGTTTTAAGTTTTAACAGGAGTATTTTTATTGTTTCAAGTAGATATTATTTAGATATCAATCTGAAGCCAATTTAAACTGAGCCTCTCATCGAATCACAATCGCCGAACTACCGAATATACTCGAGGCTGACATTCTCGGCCCGAATCGCAAATAACAGCAGTTAAAGTTGGGGGAATAACAAAGTTAGATTAAATATTTTAATATTTGTTTAGTGATATTTTCAGTGATTTAAAAATTGTGAATATGGATTTAGAAAATGTAAGAAATACACAAGACATTGTAGATTTTTTAATAAGAAATACGTTCGTTGTTCTATCGGTAGAAGATCAATTATATGTCAAAAACCTTCCAAGACCAAACCCTGATTTATCAAAATCTCTTACAATACACGGTAAGTCTAACAGAAATTTCAATAATTCGTGGTATAACAAATGTAATTGGTTATGTGGTAGTATAAAAAGAAACAGATTATTTTGTTGGGCATGTATAATTTTTTCCACAAATACAGATAGTATTTGGAGTAAAACGGGTTATTTTGATCTTAAAAACTTGTCGCGATCATTAGAAAAACATACTAAATCCAAACATCATATTTTAGCTACTTGTAAATTACATATGTTCGGAAAATATAATATCGCGGATGCAATAGATAATGTGAGGCGCAATCAAATGGAGAATTACAATAAAGAAGTTAGCCAAAATCGAGATATATTAAAGCGTTTAATTGATATTACTATATTTCTTTGTGCACAGGAATTATCTTTCAGAGGACATAATGAAACAAATACTTCTGCAAACAGGGGAAATTTTAAAGAACTTGTTTTATTAACGGCAAAACATGATACCATTTTACAAAAATTCTTAGATGATAGCTCTGTATTTTTTGGCACATCGAAAACAATTCAATACGAATTAATAGAATCAATTAGTTTTATTGTAAAGAAAAAAATAGATTGTGAAATTTTTAATTCAGAATATTTTTCATGGCAAATAGACGAAACAACAGATATAACATGTAATTCGCAATTGTCTATTATTGTAAGATACACGATCGAGGGTAATATTGTTGAAAGGTTTTTGGGATTCTTTGATGTAAGTTCAGGTCGCACCTCTGATGATTTATTTAAATTATTAACTAATATTTTTGAAAAATTTCAGTTTAATAGTAAACTAATTGCTCAAACGTATGACGGAGCGGCAGTTATGGCCGGGCATGTGAACGGTTTACAAACAAAAGTTAAAGAAATAGCTCCTCAAGCAATATTTACACACTGCCATGCACATGTCTTGAATTTAGAGTTAGGAACATCTTGTAAGTCCATAACGTCTGTAAGAATATTTTTTTCAAATTTGTCAGGGTTTTCATCTTTTTTTTCCAAATCCACTAAGAGAACTCATGTGTTAAATTTAATCTGTCAAAAACATATACCATCAAACGCATCTACTCGTTGGAATTTCACTTCTAGGGCTGTTTTTACAATTCATGCGAACAAAAATAAGTTAGTTGAAGTTTTTGATTTCATTGCAGAAAGTCCTGACTTTGATAGCATATCTATACGAGAAGCTTTTGGATTAAAAAATCTTCTTCTGGATAATGATTTTAATTTTCTTTTAGATACTTTTAAGTTAATATTTGGACAAACTGACGTTGTATTTTCAATATTACAAAACAAACTAACTGATGTTATTTATGCCAGAGATCGTTTACGTTTTTTGCTTGATAAGTTTAGAGAATTTCGGGAGTGTGATACATATTTCAGTACTGTATACGAAAATTCGGTGTCTGACGAATCTGTTGCACATAAAAGGCGTAGAATTGATGACGTTCCAGATACTAAACAAAATTATAGAAAATTATTTTTCGAAATTCTAGATACGTTTATTAGTCAAATTGAAATTAGATTTATTGATTTAGAAAAACTTGCTTTTTTTGATTTATTAACAGAAAGTAAATTTGAAGAATATTCGAAGGCATTTCCTCAGAGGCTCTTAAATAATTTGTTTGAACAATATAAATTTTTTGATCAAATTCAATTAAAAAATGAATTAGCTGTTATTTATAGTGACATGCAACTCCTTGGTAATTCTAAAACACCATGTGAAATGTTAAGATTTATGCACGAACAAAAGTTAGCCATCTGTATGCCAGAACTTTTTAAATTGCTAAGTATAGTAGTTACCATATCGGTAACTTCCGCGTCCGTTGAGCGAAGTTTTTCCACATTGAAACGTATAAAATCGTATGTTAGAAATACAATTGGACAACAAAGACTTAGTAACTGTGCACTAATTGCAATCGAAAAGGAATTGGTTAAAACGATGACGAGGGATGAACGATTTTATAATGATGTAATTGATTATTTTGCTAACACAAAAAACCGGAGGATACCTTTGCTATACAAGAAGTAAAATCTATTAAATGTAATTCTACGTGCAATGCCAATAAAGGAAATTCTCTGTATTTTAAAATATTTTCATGCATGTAATTTTGAAATTTTGTTATTGGATTGTTGTTGATTTATATATATACATATATATATGTATATATTTGTTATATTATTAAATTTTATATTATAATAGGAATGTATTTATTTTTTATTTTTAAATCCTAGAAGATTGAGTTCTTATTTTTGATTAATGTTTTTAGAATTTGTTTGATTTTTTAGAATATTTATTTTCGTTTCACAAGGGTTTGCTTTGAAACTTCGTTTTCCCTTAAAAATCGAATGGGCGCGATATAGGGCTCAGTTCACGTCTGGCAGCCCTGTTTGTACTGGAAGCCCTATATATATATATATAAATATATATAAACTGTTTTTATATGTAGTAGGTATATAGAGTTTATTAATCAATTGTAAACAATTTTGAATATTTATTATTCTATCTGCCTCACCATGTCAAATACTCACGAGCCGCCACTGGTGCACACACGTGCGATACTAATGAACTGTACAAATCATTATAAATTTCACAGTACAGAAATATAATGTGGGAAATCCCCGCGTTATATGGGGGAATGCCCGTGTTATACGGAGGATTGAAATCGCGTAATATGAAAATCCGTTATAAGAGTATCGTGTTATAGGAGGATTACTGTATTCGAATTTTTGCGAATGATACTGCCACCTCGGCAAGCAACGAAAAACCTCAGTAAAAGTTCAAGAGATTTGCAAAAATATTTAAATATAGTTCACAAATGGCTTGATAAGTGGTGTACAAAAATAAACGAAAACAAATCTACCTATCGTATGAGAATAAATTCTGTTAGTAATATCTTGTTTACGACACGTTTTGAGTTATCAACTCTTATCAGGTAAAGTATGGTATTATTAACGAATTTATTCTCGGCGTGTGTTCTTGTACCGTTTTCCGATACAACAAAGAATAGAAAAACATTACCTCTCTCTTTCGTCCAAACGAACGAAAGAGCGAAGTAAGACGGCAAGACGAATGCGCATTTCGCTCTTTTGTTATTTTGGGCGAGAGAGGGAGGGCGATAATGATTTTTCAAATCTACCTATATCACGTTCTCTTAGAAAAGGTCATACATCTGCAGTATATTAACAATACAGAAATATCATGTAAAGACGAAATTAAATATTTGGGTAAGCATTTGGACGACAAAATTATATGGGGAAGTCGAAATAAAAAAATCAAAAAAAAAATGAACAACCAAACAAATAAATTGACTAATAGACAGAAAATCAAATTATTAATTGATTACCTGGCTAGCCGGCTACACCGACGTTTCGTTCACTCTTACAAGGGACATTCTCAAGGCTGCTGTTGATCTTGTCGCTGGTGAGACCGCACATTTTTCTGACTCTCGAATTTTACGGCTAGATACAATCTATGCAGAATCAATTGAAGTTGATGTTCGGTTTCATACCTGTGTTCACTCAGTGAAGACCCGACTACAGGCAGCGTCCTAGCATAACGCTCGTGTTCAGCAACACGAGTGTCAACCGAACGCTTTGTTTCGTCAATGTACACACTACCACATGAGTATGGAATCATGTGTTTCTAAATTTATAAGGTAAAAACCCTACCCATCCAGAAGCAGACCCTTCTAGACCTCTACTCTGTTAAAGAACACAGTAGGTATCTAATAGTGTGGACTGGGCTTTAAAGATGATTTTGATGTTGCATTCCATGGGGATTTTTTGTCGTAAATCTATATACATCGACAAATAGCTAAATGCCTTTTCCTACCATCGTTAACGCTTTGTTTCGTCATTGTACGCACTACCCCATGAGTATGGAATCCTGTAAACATCAGGTGTTTGTAAATATATAGGGTAAAGAATCTACTTATCTAGAAACAGACCCCTACTCTGTTAAAGAACAGAGTAGGTGTCTAATAGTGTGGACTGGAATTTAAAGATGGTTTTGAGGTTGCATTCCAAAGCGATCTTTTTGTCGTAAACCTATATGTGTTGACAGATAGCCAAACGCATTTTCCTGCCATCATCTGGTACAGAAGCATGGTATCGTATGCTCCCTAACTCAAAGAGTCTTCTCCATATTTAAACTTCATTTCCTATAGCCAAAATTTAATCATGTAACCAAAACCTTAACCAATAGCTAATATCAAGGAAGATATTCAATCGAATTATAAAATAATTCTCACACAAGACCGTTCAGTTCCGTGTCTGAAGGAGAGGTGCATGTCACCGACCATATCATCGTTCCAAAATACGACATTGAAACCATCTTCAAACCATTCCATACTATCAGACTTTTTCTCTGCTACAGAACAAAACTATCTAAAAATCCATCCCTGGTATTTAAAATTCCATGCTTATGTTGTAGTGTGACGAAACAAAGTGTTTGGTTGACACTCATGTTCCTTAACATAACCGATGTGCTAGGATGCTTCACCTAATTTGGTTTGGTTTGTGCTTACACAGGCTGAAATCCGACGTCAAATTAAATTTGATTCTACTCAGATTCTACTTCTAAAATCGATAATAAAATCTTAATTTATAAAACAATAATAATTCCTATTTGGTCATATGGCATCGGGCAGTGGAGATGTGCTAGCATATCAAATATATGTATAATTCAACGATATCAATCGAAACCATGGTATCTTTCCAATCAAACTTTGTATACGGACTTAGATATAAGAATCATTTAAGAAGTAATGCAATCAAAAGTATGAAACGTCATAGTAAATTTGAAGTTAACGAAAATATCGTATAAGTACTCCTTTCATTTGGAGACGAGATAACAGAAAAGTAAAACAAATTTGGCCGTTTGACCTTATACGTTATGACACAACGGTGAAAAGATATCGTCGTTGGACAATTCTTCACCATATACATTTACTCTTATAATATTTGTTTATAGAATATATTTTCTGGTCGTTGATTAAAGCATATAAAGAATATTTTAACATAAGCCGATTCAACTCTCAAAAGTCTTATGCTTTTAAGAAAGTTTATTTTCAAATAGCAGACGTAATGTTGTATAGAAATTAACTTTGATAATTGCGTTATAAGCATGACTTAAACAAAATTTTCTATTAACAATGTAAACAGCTGATTTCAAAGTAACCGTGGTTATAATTGCAACGATTACTGTTAAGTATTGCGTATCGCAACGGTTCAAGTTACGTACATATGTGATGATAAATTATCACTGCTTTATTACGCAGATATAAGTATCTTTGCTATTGTGGTAGGGTGAAAGCCAACAGCCACCACTACCAATTATACATATGTATGTACTGCGGTTAGGTTGAAATGAGTGTACAGACGAATCCTATGATATTATTTATTGTTTCGATTCTTTTTTGCTGATATGACATATTTTATTGTTATTGTTTACAGGCAGTTAGCACAAAAATATATTTGTATTAACTTAGTAACAAAGGTAATTTCTCTGCTCTCATCAAATTTTTTTAATTTTCTTAGAATTTTTATAATCATTCAACTCTGTATATAATAATTAAAACTTAATGATTTTTTTTTCTTCTTTCTTGGTCACATAGACGAAAACAATAAGTCAAATGATCCAGATGAGGCTTCCGAATTATTTTTAAAATCCATTGAATCATGTCTACAGGAATACATTATTGGTTTCCTTATGACGTCATTCGGTTTTGTACAAAGTCTAAGTTTTGATAACAGACGAATTCATCATTTAGATGTAATTTTCATTTGAATGATAACTTTGCTCAATTTACTAAAACAGAATATTAAATAAATGACTCATACAATTCGGAAACTCGATGAAAAAAATATTACTTTTAACAAGATTTCTAAATTAAATTATAAAATGCTTCAAAGTATAAATTTGAACACTCATAGTATAGTAAGTTTCAAATTGCCATTATGTTTTTGTTTTTCCAATTAAAAAGTTTCACATCACAGTTGATAATTTGATTTAGTGATGTAATCAAAATTAGGAACCTCAAACTCGATTGAATGTTGGCACGTAGACAAATAATAAAGAAAAATAAAATATCTTGCAATCAATATAGAAAACATTATACCCTCTCTAACGGGAAAAGAAGTGGAATAGCTCTACTTTAATAAAATTAAAGAGGCCATCCGATGGCGGGAGATTAGTTTATGAAGTGTCGCCTCTCCTAAATAATCTGCACAAAAATCGTGACATTTCACTAGAAGCTAAAATACTAGGCGTTTAAGCGAGCAAGTAATTTGTACACTTTGGTCAAAAAATGAATAATCAACACTGAATTAATGTATTACAGAAACACTCCAGCAGAGTGAAGATAATTTTGATCACAAATACAAGTTTTGGAGTGGCATTCGTGAAGACAAGAATGATATGAATCACGAATAACGTCAAACACGATCGATTGGAATGATAATCGAAGAAGTGTTTCGTTTCTAAAGATTTTGAAAAAATCTTCAGTAAGATTCATGAAAATGGAAAATTGAATACTCAAGCCAATAGTTCATTGCATTTTAGCCGAACAACTTGTTATTCGGAAACTTAATTCAAAGTTCATTTCACATCGAATGACGGATGAGATAAAAACTTTTTAAAATGACGAGATGTGATATTAATCCAACCTAGAGACCAAGAATTCAAGTGCTGGATAGTACTTACCAAATAAAAAAATCAGTCAAAAGTAAAAACAATATTTATTGCCTTTTATGAATCAAAGAATTGTTCTAAGTGCTACAATAGTTAACGCTGAACATTATATTTGCTTTTACTTCCCTCATGTTCACGCAATTTAATTTTGTACGATTATTTTAGATTACCTAAGCTTCGTTTGGCAATGAATTAACAATTAACCAGAAGCTATCTCAACACCATTGTAGTTACAGACATGAAAACAAAACGTTTGATCATTTCTTGAACATACAAATCGTTATTTCACAGCTTAAACTAGAATTAAGTCAATTTTCAACATTTTTGCTAAATAAAAAAACTATATATCAACTGATTTACAACAATTGTTTTCATCTTCAATAAGTCGTTAGCAGACACTACACCCATTGACTACAAAATTGTTTCTCTACGGTTACGTGTCACCGCGTAAATGCAAAATATAAATAGATATCACATTCATCAAAAAAACATAATTCAAAAGGAACACTGAGTTGTCGAAAATCATTGTTAATATTGAAGCACAACTATCGCGAGCTTGTCTGTTTTAAACTTCCAATCTGAATTTTGTAAAAAAACCCTCTATGTTCTTGAACATCGTTTGGTAAACGAAAGATCATTTCGAAGAGTCTTCTGTAGTTAGTGTTAGTGATGGTAATTGGACAACTAGTGCAGCCTTTGTGTTATGTCAGAGAGCTTCTCGTGCGTCTAATTTTTTCAATCACTCTTAATAAATCCTTGTTTGTTAATGCCTGCTTCTAAAATGTTTGTTAATTACTTCTAACATTTTTTTCTAAAGTGGTTGGCTACCACTAACAATTCCCATTCGATCGCTCAGTTTCGTATGTATTAAAAAAAAAATGCTTGTCTATAAAAAAATTTTCTTGCGCCGTTAGCATAGTTTTGAATAAATGAATAAATTCTACGACAAACACTTAAAGCGTTTATATTTCACAAACTTCTAAATCTCGTGCTTTATTTTAGCGTATATCATATTCCTGCCGAAGGAAAATATTTCGAATAAATAAAATAATTTTTGTCAAACTATTTTTGTTTCTTTAAAGTAATATCGATTATTTTTGCTACTAGCTGTATACATAGTATTCATATTCTTTATAGTTTAACACATTTAAAACTGATTCTAAATAGATATGCTTGAAATGTAGTTGAACTATAATTTAATTATTCCAGAAATAAGTAAGGATCTAATTGCTTTTTGTGTGTAAAAGATAATGTCTTAATGAGTTCATTTTCTTTCCTTTCTACGAGCTATAAAACTATTTCTAGATTTCCTAATTATTTACATACATATAAATGGTCTTCATATCAGTATTTATTATATGTATGTACACTCGAATCATGTTTATTATATTAATACAATGTTAATTTAATTATAAAAATAATAATTGGATGATTTATAATAATTAATTTTTATTAACTTATACAGTTTGTTCATGCATATTTCTACAGTGGAATATATATAATTTTGATATATTTCGCGTTGATTCTTTTATTTTCTTAGATCTTTAATTCTTTTGTATTTATTCTAAAATTTTGTTTTTCTTCTTGCATTTTAAAATGATACTTCCCTATATGCAGGAAAAACTGGGTTCATTCGGAAAGAAAATTTTTTAATGGAAAAGTCAAATCAACAAAATTCTAACCTAAATGCATAACCTCCAGGACCTCAAGTGTGTATAAGTTTAGGTTGATAAGGATGTATTTTATTGTTCTTGTAAATTTTTTGTAACAAACTTTCGCTAACATCAAGTTTACCACCTTTCTGCACAAAAACAATTTTAAATTTTCATTTATTAATCTTGGAATCGACAATGTTGCCGCATCATCTTTGTATTGTCTTTTGTTTTCATTCATTTAGATTTTGTTTTCGTTCTTCTAGATAAATAACTAGTTTCGTTAAATTTTTGAATTATGCTTTTAAATATATTGATTGTACCATAAACGTCACATTTTTCATTAAATTTGTCAGTGGCTGGTTAGTAGGTAATTTTTTATAACGTTTTACTAAATGAATCCGCTGCTGCAACATGAACGGAGCTTTAATTAAAGGTAACAGTAATAAATGTAATTAATTGAATTGGTAATTTTGATGGTAAGCGAACACGTATTCTAAATTTAGAATCATAAAGTTCGAAAATGTTTCCCAACCATTTTTGTAAGTTTTAATGCTACCATAAGTTTTTATAAAGAATTCATTGTTTTCCTAAAACGTAAACGTATTTTGTAGGAAATCCCTAGATATACAGTTACTGGCAAAATTAAGCGTACAGCAATAAGAAACTAGAATGACGTATATTATTTTTAAGAAATTTTTATTTAATGTAAAAAACAAATAATATTTCAATATATACGGAAATTAAGGTTTATAATTTCAACAAAACTAAATGAAATATAATGATGCCAATGCTGCTGTAATAAAAAAGTAAGGTAAATACACTGCATACCACCGCAAAATTGAGCATAGAGTAAAAAATTTTTAAATTTACTATCTTGTATTGCCTCTTTTAGCGATTATAACGGCCTGTTGTCGTTGTAGCATTGATTGCACAAGTTTTCGTGTCACTGTTTCTGGAATACTTTCCCAAATTTTAATTATTTTGACATTCAATTCCGATTTGTTGCTAGGTTGAACCTTTCCCGTTCGTATTTTTACTTCTGCCCACAGATGCTCAATGGGATTTAGATCCGATGTATAATAACCATTGTTTGACTACAAGTGAGGTATGCTTTGGGTCTTGCTGAAAGTAATAGACCTGTGGCATACCAAGTTTTGTTGCAGAATTCTTTAAATTTTTCTTGAAAATCTCAAGGTATTTTATCCAGGGTCCCGTCAATAAAGTCAAGACTTTCTGTACCATTAACCGCCATACAACTCCAAAAGAAGAAGGAACCACCTCCATGTTTGATGGTATGTGTAATGTGCTTCACACGTAATTCTGTTCGAGGTTTTCTCCATACTATCTGCTTGACATTTGAGCCAAATAAATTTATTTTAGACTCGTAAGAGAATATTATGTTATTCCAAAATTATAAGGAATAATTTAGGTATTTTTGTGCAAATTCTAGACATTTTCGCGTTTAGAAATTCAAGGTTTATGTCGACTAACTCGGCCATGATAACCATTTCTATGTAGTATCCGACGTACAGTATCGCTTGATATGCTGCCCTTAATATGTGCCTCCACTTCTCGTAATCCAAGGGTATCTTGGGATTAGCTTTAATTTTTCTTATAATAAATCGTTCATTCTGGACATTTAATATATGTTTTCTTCCACGACCCGATTTATTTTGTAATGTTACGAGTACTTCATATTTATATTTCTTTATTAATTTTTGAATTGTGGAATGAGTCCTGCCTACTACATTCTGCGCTTCTGCGTCGGCATGTCAAATTGCCACCGTTTGTGCCCCATGGGTACTTTTATCATAATTCATCTAAACACTACTTCAATATTCTATAATATTTTATAAAACAAGCTGAAAGACACATACAATAGGTATTCCCCTATCTGAGGTACGTATGAGTATATTTATAAGCTGGGGAAAGTACCTGTATGCTTAATTTTGCAGTGAAGTGCAGTGTATTTACCTTATTTTTTTTACTACAGTAGCATTGGAATTATTATATTTAATTTAGTTTTGTTGAATTATAAACTTTAATCTCTGTATACATCAAAATATTTTTTATTTTTTATATTAAATAAAAATTTCTTAAAAATATAATACATCGTTCTTTTTTCTTATTACTGTTGCTGCACTTCAATAACGTGTGATATCTGTATGTATATGTATTGTATTTTCTAAGGACTTAATATGCTAATGTAAACGACTTTTTTATTTAAATAAACATTTCTACAATGTTACAATGTGTATTACCTTTTATAGAAAAGCAACGAAATCTAGAATTTCCCGGAACATTTTCGTAAAAGATGGCCTATTCTCCTAACATAATGGAGACGTGCGTTCTCAGTCGATCTCATTAACTAGTTAGCTTTCCATTTTATCATATTTGTGTCACTTTGTTGATCGTGGTTTCAACGAATTTACAATCATACAACCAACCCGCAGATTACTACGGGATTTTCCAACACATTTCATTCTGAAGTAAAAAATCCACCTCCACTATCAACAACAAAACTGGATATATAACATTCAGATACAACAAGAGTTTAACAGACCACGATATTCGTTTAATCTGTGCAGAACTAGTAGTTTACTTCGTGTTTACGTTTTGGATACATCATCATTATTATATACAAAATGGTAAGAAACTATTAACTTTAATTTCGTTAATTATTCTTTATATATATGTATATATATATATATATATATATATATATATATATATATATATATATACATGTATATGTATATATGGATTAATATGTAAAGTGAATGTATATGCTGTTTTTTCGGCTAAATATATTGATTCAGATTTTTATTTTATTTAAATAAAGAAATTCTAAACTATTATTTAAAGTTTTTATAGTCAATAATATTTTTAAATTTGCCTTTGCTTATATTTTATTGAAATAAATAAAAACTGGTGTAATTAAACGTAAAAAAATGACAAAGCATTTAATATGTAATTTAAATACACGAGTGTGTGTCCAGTGCCGATTATTTTTTCTTCTACTTTCCATTTTAACTTACGTTAACACAATATTGGAACGAACAAAATTTTTCGATATAAAATTAAAACTAGTTCTTAATGAAGAAAGAATTAATTTTAATCATAAATTATTTTATATTGCTCGATTCAAAACAAGATAGACAAATTATTTCCGAAAATATCGCATTAATAAATACACATTAATGTAATATTTTGGTGAAAATACACTGTCTTGAATAGCGTTTTACCAAACTATACATATTGCTAATACATTAATAATTTTACATAATATTATAGGATTTTTAATATGAGAATTTTTAGCTATAAATCTGCAAGTAAGTAGTTAATAATTAAATATCTGAGCACAAGTTTTTCGTGGGATACGTCCGTTTAACTATAAAAAAATAATAAATACAGAGCATGTAAATGCTAAAAGCAATCAAGAATTATTTTTTCGAAATAACTGTGTAAACTTTAGTAAATCATTGCAAACTAAAATTCATAAACTAATTCTTTCAAAAGCCATGGAAAATACTGACAATAAGAAGATAGGTCTATAATTTTTACTCATTTAACTTTGGAAACAGATGCTTGTGATTGTAAAAACTGTGAAACTGTAAAGAAATATTTAAAAAATGTTAAAATGTTTCTTTACTAACATAATTCCTCTCGATTTCAATGATTCGTACCATTTTTATTATTTTTATTTTTAATGATTTGTCTTTACTGAAAGAATTATGAATCGTTTCATTATTCATTTTCTTTTATTTTATTTGTATCAGAAGCAAATCCTATATAAAAGCATCAGGTTTTTTCTGTACATACCGTGGGGATTACAGAACATCATTGCACTTAGTGAACTTTCTTCCAGTAGTCTCATAAAGTTGATTCAGATAAACACAGCTCCTTTCTCAAATTAACCGTAAATATGCCCATATTCATGCCTAGATTATTAATAGATTTTCCGCTAGATCAATTTCTTCATGATTTGGAACCATTTATTTATAAGTAAAAACCAATCAGACGGTGCTTATACAGTAGATATTTATATCTATTGCATCTTACTTGGTACCAATTTATCTAGCTTATAGGTTTCCACAGTTGCCCTCTATAATTTCTTTTCGATTTCATGGTTGGAAACACATCTTTAACACCACTACTTCGCTCTGAGAAACTATTTATTTTTAGTTAAATTGCTGTATATTCTATTTCAACTTCGGCGATGAAACTTCATAACTGTATAAATGTGAATTACATTGCCCGTTGCCTTTAACTATACTTTGTTAAAAGAATAGTTAAATAATAAAATATTTTGATATGTAATTTGATATGTAATTACAGCTTCCAACCTTCGAGGAATACTATTTTCTGCAAAAACCTTGTTTTATGTTCAAACGATATTTATTCCTATGAATGTGTTTCTCTTTTGGTGTATATTTTCATTTAATTTAAAGTTTTGTTCAGTCTTTATGTTTGTTTATAATTAAGTGAGCCCGATACTTAGTAAGAAATAGCAAAGTAACAACTGAAAATGAAAATCAATGACAGTAATTTATTCTATTGTATTTATTTTTATTGAAATATATCTAAAGGAGTTACTGTGCTGACAAAATAGGTGTCAAATATGGGTAGTGAAAATCAACAGCAGTGTTTTATTTGATCTTAAACGTGTACTATGTATTTTCATTCAAGTAAAAGCCCAGTTCAACACAGTTTTCCCCTTTATTTATATTTCCATTTGCTTTTGTTTTCTATAGTTACTAAACAAAATCTCAATAAAATGTTTTTTTTTCCAGAAATTTCTAGCTATTTTGTTTCCATTGGTAGCTATAACCGCTGCAGTTCGAAGTCCATACGCTGGAAATAAACCAGTTGGAGTACCAGAGTTAGCATACAGATTTCGTGAAGAAAGTACAACAGTCGACGTAGGAAATCGTCTTGGTGAAGGTAGTGCAGCTACTACCACCACGACTGAAAGAGTTTCTATTGATGATCAACTGCTTGCTTGGGTTTTGACATGGCCTAGAGAAAATCAACCATTCGACGTAATAAATAGAGAAGCAATCGCAAGTCATACAGGTCAGAGACAGCCAACTCAAGATGTAGCATCACGATTCGGTGAAGGCGAAACGATTCCTATTAGACCAACACTAAATAGGTCACCATTTGCTGGTAGTAGTCGCGTTTAAATAAACATTCGTAAGATACAATGTGATACTAGCTCGTTTCATAGTGAAGTTCTCAAAATGTTTAATATTTTAATTATTTTATTTATACATATATGTATATGGACTGAGATGTTTTTACAATAAACAGATAAGAGCATATTGATTTTTTTTATATTAATACGTCAAATAAACCTATTCATGAAATTAAGATTCGTTTGATTAAGTACACAGTACAAGGAACCTCAATCCAAAAGATTCTTGAAAATTGTGTTGAGATTTCCATAAGGCAAATTTAACTTTCCCGTTTTTTTTTAAATATTCTTTCACTTCATTTTAAGATTAAAACGTGTACTTCGTTAATGTGTAGTAACAACATTATTATCATTTTATTCCTTTAGTTTGATATTAGAGTGGAAAAAATGTTTAATCCAATTTTGAAAAAGCGTATGTTGACTTAAGTAATTATGGTCGTATCTCGGTTATTATTCCCAAAGATTTTTGAGAAAATATTTAAAAATCGAACAACTAAGAGAATAATTCGACGGTAAGTATGACTCGACATGAGAAATAAAATAAGGCACTACCTTTTTATTACTTTACAATGCACTCCCTTCCAACTACAACGTATACTTAGATCAACTCAGTGCCGTTATACCATTTCTGTAAAGACGTTCCTCAAAACACCGTTGCTGCAATAAGTTTCTCCTCATCCGACCAAAAATTCGATCCAACAATAAGTTTAAGTTTGGCGAATAAGTGGAAAACATTTGGGGCTAGATTTAACGAATAAGGAGGGTGTAACATAATCTAAAATTTCAATAAATCTAATTTTTTGCGGACAACTTAGTCGTGCGTTGTCATAATGAGAAAATCTTTTATGGGCCAAAACAGATCACTTTTCAGAAATTGTTTACTTCAATTTCTCTAACAGCGTAATGCTTAACGATTCGACCGTTTATAAGAGAATCTATGAAAATTATCCCTTTTGAATTTCCAAAAAATCATAGCCAGTACCTTACTCGTCGACAGAAATGTCTTACCTTTTTTTTCAGAGGGCTCGTAAATGTTTGGATGCAAACTCCTTGTATATTTCATTTGAGTTTAGTTTTCGCAACAAATTGGATATCTACGAGGGTAGTTTGACAAGTAGTGAGAATGGAAAAGAAAAACGAATTTTTTAAATACAAAATAATTTTTATTTTTCAATATATTCTCCTAAAAGAGCAATACATTTATTCCAACGATGCCCCACTGCCCTTATACCATCTCTAAAATGCGATTCCGGAAGGCTTGCAAAATACTCATACGAAGATGAAGCTCGCCGTTAGACGAAAATTTCTTTCCACCTAGTGCCGTTTTCAATTTTGGAAAAAGATGGAAGTCGGAAGGGGCTAGATCCGGCGAATAAAGCGCATACGATACTAATGGAAAATGCAACTCGTGAATTTTGGACATCGCAACTGTGCTGGTATGCGAGGGAGCGTTGTCTCGGTGAAACTGAATCTTTTTCTTTGCCATTTCTGGCCGTTTAGCACGAATCTCAGCATTTAATTTTTGCAGAAGTTCTGCATAATATTGTCCGTTTATTGTGGCACCTTTCTGAAGGTAATCAATGAGCAAAATACCCTTTGAATCCCAAAAAATTGATGCCACCACCTTGTTTGCCGATAAAGTGGTTTTCGCTTCCTTTGGAGGTGCAGAACCACGTTCTAACCATTGTTTTGACTGTTATTTAGTTTCGGGTGTACTGTAGTGTATCCAAGTTTCATCGTAAGTAACAAATCGCCTATAAAAATCAACCGGATTCCGCTTATAAAGGTTCAAACACTCATTGGAAATGCGCAAACGAGTAAACTTTTGATCAGTCGTAAGCAATCGCGTCACCCATCTTGCCGAAAACTTGGAAAGGTCCAATTCTTTCGTTAAAATGTGGTGTACGCTTTCTGTTGAAATGTCTACCATGTCTGCTATCTCTCTCACTTTGAGTCGTCGATCTTGCGCAATAATAT